>VUQR01033121.1:19220-31836 GCA_015108515.1 Hemichromis elongatus
ATTAATAGAAGTCTGTTTAGTGTTCAAAGAAGAAAGAAGGCCCCAAATTCCAGATGTTCAGTCAGCACAGATAGCAGGACAGAAGTGACCAACCCAACATTTCCATTGTTCAACAAAAACATAAAAAAGACATTGTTGGTAAAGCTTTCCACGTGTGCATTTTCCCTCTGCTTTAAGAATACAGTCCGTAAAAACACTTTAAATCATAAAGTAAGAGTTAAACTCCATGTCCATATAGAAGTATAGTTGTATGGCGGGCTGTATGTCATCTGTAAATGATAATGAAAACCTTTGTCAGTGCTGTGAAACACAGGAAAACTTTGTTATTAGACTGTTTATGTTACTGACAAAAAAAAAGGCCAAGACTGATTAAGGCCATTGATACTTAAGATACACCGCTTAGCAAATTTGTTAAATTATTATTTGAAACCCCAATATTTTTACAAATATGTGTTTAAAAACGATATTGCTAATTATTATTAGGCAAGAAACAAACCAAATACCTAAATCGTTGGCACACTGGACCTCTCTGAGAAATCAAGCTTTTAGATTTGTTTTTTTGTTGAGAAATGCAAGTAAATAACTATAATTTGGCATCTTATAAACAATAATTTTCATCTTTTTTGTGAACAGTAAAACTGAAAATTCATGAATAAAACAAAGCGTATTCTAGCCTTACAAATATTTTGATTAGCGAGCTCGCACATATCGGTGCATTAACCATTAGAGAAACATTAAAAAAAATGACTTTAGTAATTTTGGCTGTTAGTTCAGGGAAGCTGTGGCAGAAACCTTCCATCAGGTGGCGTCTAATAAAAATCTTAAGCACTGCAGGTTGGTTTTTGGTATGGATATTTTGTAGATTAAACACAGAAAAATAGCACTTTTAAATATATGATTTTACTTTTTGTACTTTACATAGAAAAAGGAGAAATGAAAGTTTTATTTAAGCTACACTGAAAAATCAGATTTGCTTTTCATTTGGAGGTCGTCTTAAACACATGAAAACTTTCAGGGTAATGGCAAGAGTCCACATGTTCGGCATATCATAATAGCTCCATTCTGTGCGTTGTTCGGCACAGACTACTGATGATGTGGCGATTAGCCGTGTCATCCTGTCACTCCACTCGAGCAGCCTTTATGAAAATGTTTGTCCAACATCAATCAGGATTTTTGCGAAATAACTTTTGTTATTCACAACAAAATGATTTTGTTCACAGCACATCAAGCAAAGATTGAAAGATGAAAGGATTCTCGAGACAAAGGCCCATCTCGACTTATGAAATAAAGATAAACAATGTGATGACAAAAAAAAATAATGTCTGGGGCTTTAAGCTTACAAACGTTAACATACAGGCAGTCTTACTCATACAGTTTGTCATCACAAAGTGTTATGACATACTGTGACAGATTGGACAGATGCAAGATCCCTTAAGTGGCTACAGGCTTGTACCAACCTTTACCTTACAACTGCAAGTTCAACAAACAACCATCGCTGCATTGTTGCAGTTCATTCCATAGAAGGATCAGCAGATGCCTGACCAAAGGTGATTATTAGAGGCTTAGGAAGGCTTGTCAGCATCATTTCCAAGTCCCCATCGTCTGGAGTTTCAGAGTTCTTGGGCTGTACCATAAACTTTATAGAGTATTCCTAATGTGACGTTCCGGATAGTTGGCCATTATCATGCCAAGAGACCAAGTCGCTTGACCTTAGCTGACAGGAACGAGTGGATTATAAAGACTAAGGTCTTGGGGCAACAATGCAGGTCCAATTGCTGTAAGGAGATACATATAAGAGCAACATAAAAAGGAGACATGATTAAATAAAGGAAATCCATAAAACTTTGCTTTTTTAAACATTTCTATAACCGCGCAACGAGCAGGTCTGCTCATCTGAATCGGAATAATCTGATTAACTGAACAGAAAACAGGGGGAAACTTACTATCTCAGCCTCGGGACCTCCGAAGTCAAGGAACATCATTCGAACGCCGTCGTCTGAGGACATTCTGAGGCGCTCGAAGGGCTGCTGGAGGAGAATATTTTTCCTCACGCCCATTTCTTCAGTGAACAGCGTGAAACCGTCGTCGATGTGAACTCCCAGCATACACTCTTTCCCATTCCAACTGCAGACTGCCAAAGCAGAAAAAAAACAGGGCTTGTGTTGGACTTCATTAGTAGTATCGTTCAGTATTGACGCAGGGCTACAGAATGCACTTTACTAAATGTGAAACTGAAAAGACAGAAATGCAGTTATTTGTTCCAAATTTTAGTTAAAATGAAAGTTAAAAGTTAGAATTTGTTTCTCATATTAGAATCAAAAGAACCATTTTTAGTTTATATTGGGACGTGCATTATTTTATTGCGCCAGCAGGGGGCGATGTGAAACAGCAAGGTTTTACAGTGTATATATGACATTTGCCTCAGAAAGTAGGACTACTGTGAGCAGTAAATCGAGCTGTAACGCTGTAGGGGGGGTTTACTCAGTCTAGATGTAAGCACAGAGCTTAGACTTTATATACTACAATACATACGACAAAATGTTTTGTCTCCCCTCAAGCTCCTTACAAAAATCCATTACAAGAAAGTTTGCTTATAAAAAGCCAAATCTTTTATTAAAATGCAACCAGAAGAATTGTGCAAAGATTAGGGACGCTCTACAAAGGGGTACAGCGTGCAAATCACTGTGTAAAGAACAATAAATCGTACTAATCCTGCTTTGTGAGACCAGCCTCTGTTTTAAACTGGAATGTTTGTGTGTGTGTCTGTTGAACAGAAACACGTCTTAAACCCAAGCAGGGATTGTTTGGTTGAAATAGATTTGGGGTTTATTTATAGACATGATTCAAATGTCTGAATCAGTCCCTGAAAAAAAAAACCGTCATGTTGTGCTGCTAGTTGTATAGTATTTTGACTTTCAGAAGAGGGGCTCCGTCTTTATTACTGTTTAGTTTCTAGTTTTAACAAAACCTTAATTTACTTCTGAATATCGGTTCGGGTTTGGACATGTGACCCGCTATTATAGGTAATTTCTTCTTAAAATATTGTTTAGTTCGGGTTAACAGTGGTTTCAAACCAGCGTCTCTGAAAAACACATCATTATGTAGCATTTAACATGTAGTGGGCTTTTTCTTTGAATAAGTCTGAATTTCAGCTTATTCGTAAAAGAACTGTAAATGAACCGAAAACCGAAGAATCGTTTGCATCTCTGTACCCGTGGTGACCTCCTTGGTGAGCTCGGCAGCACTGTGGCAACCTTCCACCAGCAGGTGAGTCCAGGTTGACAGCTCCTTTGCAGAATCCACCCTAAAAACGTGCGTCTCCACGCCTTGCTTTGTGCCTGAACGTAGGCCAAATGACAGCTCGGAATCCAAGACTGGAGAGCTTTTTCCTGGACCGGAGTGGACCAGTCTGAGAAAGGATGGCGTAGGGTATGTGACAGAGTGGAAAAAAAAAAAAAACAGTGTGTGAGAAAGACGATGATAAAGACTTATAGAAAATAATGTGGCCATAAGAGCAAATGATGTTGAAGACAAACTGCTACAGGGCTACATAGGAGAGAAAAAACAGAGGAAAAACCCATGACTCATAGGTTCTGTTTCCACATGAATATGATGTTATTTGGCAAAATGTCCAACAGTCCAGCTATGGAAAGAGTGAGCATGTGTTTTCTGGGCTAAACCGAGCCAGAGGAAGGCCTGAGCCGAACAGGGTGGGGCTTCTGGAACTCTGTAGTTATGTGTTATGTGAATGCGTTTGTATAAGAAACAGAGAGAAAGCACCAGTGTGGTGTTGTGTAGCGTATGCGGTAAGGCTGGAAACCTGGTGGCGATGAGCGGGTGACTCTTTGTCGGATTGTTGAGGCTCTCTTTGCTTTCAGGACACGAGGGATACAAGAGCAGGTCCTTGTCAGTCAGCACAGCCAGTACAGGTTTCTCCGGACCGTGAGATACCTGAACATTCAAATTTATATCAAAATTTCAGAAATATTTTAAACTTTCTATTAGGCTGCAAATCAGTCTTTTTTTTTCTATAATAAAAGTTTCCAATTTTCCAAGTTTCGGGTGTAACACAGAGACACACACTCGTGCACTGTGTATTTTTCTTTAAAAAATTTCTTAAGTGGTCTTAATAATTTGGATTAAGACACAAGATAAATGAGCTCAACGGACAAAAGGATTAAATGTGCTTAAAATGTTTTTAAAAGCTTGTACATTGTATAAGATGCACACTCATCTGGAGCTAAAAATAATCTTAGGATGGAGAAAAAGCACAGCCATTTATGGACTAGTTATCATCTACCACAGCATTCCTCCATACCTGCTCTGTAATCCAGCCCAGATGTTTGACTTCCATGCCAGGCTGCATGTTCCTCATCTCCTCCTTCACTCGTGGTAAAAGGCTGGCAGCACCAGTCTGGATGGCATTGTACCAGGATTGGGCCATGGCAGGGTCTTTTGCCCTCAGGAACACAGAGTTCTTTCTGTTGCATGAAATCACCTCAAAATACCTGGAAAATGAGATGTAAAACATAAAACGCTTAAGGGCGAAGAGGAAGTTTCAGATTTTAACAAAGAGAATGTGGCAAAAGACCTTTTTGCAAAACCGTGTCATTTTCACGTGTCAGATTTTTTCCCCCGAAATGCATAAACTGTATAAAATATTACATAAATCGGTGACGCTTTAACGTGCAATACCTGTTTTCGGTGTCTGGAGGGCACTGTTTTCGTGACACCTGGCACATCTTCAGCGGGATGCTCCGGGGCTCCTTCACCTCAGCAGGGGAGAGCTCAGTGCCCCTTTGAGGTGTGGAAGGGGGAGAATCCCATGGGAGACCTGCTCCAGGGGACCCAGAGCTTTTAAAGAAGGCAGACATCTCCTTGATGTACTTCACTGAAGCAGAGTGGGAGGGTGTGGGAGATAAGAGAAAAGGCAGAAGAAGTAAAAGAGGACAGAGGAGAGAAAGAGAAAAAAAAATATGTAAAAATGAAGCCTCCAGGTTTGGAGATGAGTTGAAAGCTGTAGCACTTAAGAACTGCTTCAAAGTGGTGCAGAAATCAACGCGCGGTACAAAGAGCTCTATGTCACAAAAGTTCTCCCATACAGAGCCTCCCATACAGAGCCTGTGATGTTTATGTTGCATTTCTGTTGTAGGGAGTTGATTCTGGCATGTCTTTAGCAGCCGCTGGTGCCACAGAGAAGATGTAACCTGACACTCATATCTCACTCATATCTCACATGCCATTCTGGTGCTCCAGCACAAGGATAATCAGTACTGACCGTTACTCTGTTTTTGCTACTAACAGTGGTATTCTTGGCTGCCAATATAAGTTCACCTCTTATTTTCTCAAAAGCTGGTTAAGCCCTAGAAACACCTAGGTGCACTTGAAAAAGTAACGTTGCTATTTATTAGCTTGCCAAGGTCAGAAATGTGGGATTGTTTACAAAAATGCAACAAGAAAAAAAAAGATGAATCGAAAAAAAATATATATATTCTATCCATCTCGGGTAGTGAAGGACTGGAGCCTATTTAAGGTAGCAAATACCCTGGACAGGTCGTCAGTCCACAGGAACAACACATATACACAGACATCCATTTACAGGTAACCTCACATTCACACCTGCAGCCAGTTTTTTAGCAACATCCCTAACAAGCATGTCTTTGGATTCTAGGAATTACCCAGAGAGCTGCTTTACCCTCCCTAACATAACAACAATAAATATAAAAATGGTAAAAAAAATTATTGTAAAGTTCAGTAAATGGAAGAGTCTATGAGTGCACACGTAAATATACAAGGGTCTCTAAGTGTGTGTTTTCAAAATGACTATTTTTTTTGTGGTTTGAAGGACCACACGGAAGTCTAATGACAACGGGCAGCCTTAAATACATTCAGCTGTCACCGACTAAACCATTATCCCACTAAAAGGGAAGTTTTTAAATCCCAACCTTCCACCACAGTATATAATACATCTATTTAAATACATAAATACATTTTTATATGAATAAATATTTTCACTTTAAACCTACAACAAACCAATGCTATAAAAACCCCAAAACCCAAGCACAAAAAGATCCCCCACACTCTATCCCGTTCTTTTCTTCTCTCACCCCAACTCGGTGGCAGCAGATGGCCCCGCCCCCTCGCTGTGCCTGGTTCTGCCAGAGGTTCTTCCTGTTAAAAGGGAGTTTTTCCTTCCCACTGTCGCCAAAGTGCTTGCTCATAGGGGGTCATATGATTGTTGGGTTATCTCCGTATGTACTATTGTACAACATAAAGCGCCTTGAGGCGACTGTTGTTGTGATCTGGCGCTATATAAATAAAATTGAATTGAACTCCTCAAACCCATGGTCTCTTCCGGAACCTTTAAATTGTGTCTGAACCCTCAGGGAAACATTTGCCCAAACACCTCGGAGGCAAGAAAGGTGAGTAATCGTAACTTATCGTCACTTTTTATCTTTAGATTTTCCACATTCGCATTAGCTTTCCTTACTGGTAAACCTTACTTTTATTTCAGTTAACATCTCAATCCTTTCTCCTCACAGACAACCACCACGTTCCTTGATGAGGAGCAGCTGTGCAGGACCTAAAATAAAAGGTTAACAACTGATTCTAAAATACACAATAAATATGAAATAATTAAACTTCTTGTGTGCAAATGTTTAACTGTGCAAATCTATGCCTAAAGTGCAATGCTAAATAAAGTGCTCGATTAGGTGCTTTTAATAAAGTGAAATGTGTGCCTGAAGTGTTATACAAGTAATATAAATATAGTAAGGGAGTCCTCTTCCTTACAAGGTGAAACAGCATGAAACATGATATCACTGACGTTTCAAATATACGGATCAGTAACCCATTAACAAACTGATTGGTTATTGGTCCTATGTTTGAGGTCCCCAGCACAGTGAACCTCAAACCCAGGTAAGTGGGGACTCTACTTTGTGATGCTCTACCACTGAGGGACTAACCGACCTTCAAACCACAATGTCTGAGGAAAGTGTAAAGCACAGAAAGAAATACAAAAGTAAACTACTGATCAAAGTCTAGCTAAGAAACCTTGTCAACCGATGGATGCAAAGGCACAACACATCCTTGTAAATAACAAAGATATTCTCAGGGATCAAGAAAGCAGAGACGCGAGTTAGACGGGGAAGCTTATGAAGCGCATAAAACTTAAAAACCTATTAAAGGTTTATTGATGCAACATTGTTTGAAAGAGAGACGTCTCCCCGGGCCAGGAGCGCTCCAAGGTTGACTACAGATGTGTCAACCTGTACTGCTTCTACTGAAGTCTGGGCTCTTGGGGACAGGGGAAGAAAACAGGTAGGCTTTCATAGTGTTGAAAGGTAATTAGCATTCATCTGACCATATGTGCTGGGAATGCAGTTCTGTTCGATGCACTGGAAGGCCAGTTTTCTTCTTCCGACTAGCCATCACAATTCTGACACCATATGTTGTGGAGTTCTTGCTTGCAAATAACTAAGAAGTTGGAAAAACACGGCCTTAGGTGCTTCGTCGTTAGGACTTCCGGTTCTGTGTGTTGCATGACTGACAGCTGAAAATACAACAGGAGCTTAAGAAGTGCAAAAACACACATCCATCCATCCATCTATCCGCCCATGTTCAGAAGTGTGCTAAAAACATATTTATGAGATCTTTATCCTGTCCCACAAGTTAAAGACAGTAGCCAATGTCAGTGTCAGAGGTACATCTAATCGAGTGGGAAGTTCCTGGTTTGAAATTCGAACAAAGAAGCTGTGGCTCACGGTCAGCATCTTAAACCCAAGGCTATGGGGGTTGCCCATACTTTTTGGTGGATATAATTAAGTGTCATGAAATGGTTACTGTATCTTATTCTGTAAACATATCTTTTTAAACATCACCACAGATGGAAACACGTGGCCTCTGCTGCAGTCCAAAAGGCTGCGGTATGGCTTTAACAGCAGTAGCCACTGCTGGAGTAAAAATAGCCCAGAGGACGTGGCAAAGCAGTAGGTTTAAGGCAAAGCTTTGGTTTCACATGGGAAGTGTGAAGTGCTCTGTACAAGAGGCATGTAGCCAGAGGGCAAGCAGAAGAGTCATAGCGCAGGACAGCAGGAATGAGAGAGGAGGCTTTCACTTTCCCCAAAATAGAGATCCTGCCAGATAGACACCGCCTCTGATTTTGCTTCCAAACATCAAATCTCTAACACTGCATGCTTCATTTGCCAATTTAAGGAATGGTTATAATATTTTTCTCTTATTGAAAATTGCCACATTGCTACAACTGTATGCTTTTAATGGAAAAGTAAGTGCAAGTATCCAAACGTGAGTAGTGTGCAATATATTGTCAAACTGTCACGTAGTATGAAGCAAGAAAACTGCACGAGCAACATTTATGTAAAACATGACTAGGGTTCTTTCTCAGACACGCTGCTATGAGCATTTAGCGATTACAGTGCATGTCTGAAGAAGTGTTAAGTTGCTCCAGCAAAGGGCACGACCTGAGTCTGCACCTCTTCTTTTGAAAACTCATTTTCCACACTGTTCAAAAGTAATGTGGATCAGTAGTAATGTCTCGGATCTAACATCTGTCTACGACGTTTCCTTCTCCTCTCTCTACAGAGATTAAGTCAATTCCTTCGAGATTTTGTTACAGATGTTTTTCTGCAAACATCTTTATTAACACATTGCACCTGGGTACATATGTAATAGTGGTTACAGTTAATAGTGATACTCTTTGCAAACCTCAGAGACAGCTGTGTTAGAAAATCTCAGTAGATCAAGCGGCTATTTCAGGAAATGCATTTTATAGAGCTTCCACAATGTTTTTGGTTTTCGGTTGATTCACTTCCTACTTTAAATTAAAATCGCTATTCCCGTCTGTTTTTAGCATCAACTGCGTTGTACTATTGTAGCTCTCCAGACTTCATCCAAACACCTACTGCTCTGAAGCCAGCAAAGCATGCCGACTAATAAATGTATGCTATGCATATTTCAGCTGAATTTTATATTGCATTGCAATGTAACATAATTACTGAATCTTTGAGCCCCATAAGTGTGTAGTTTTTAAGAAACTTATTACAAAAACAAAGAACCACAGAAATATTCCAGACACAGAGCGGGTAGTAATTTTCTCCCAAACTCATTTAAACTGGTTAAAAGACTGTTTGCCTGCTTCAGCAGCCCATTTGGACTGATGTGAAATGTGAGCTGTCAATAAGCGACCACAACAACAGAAAATATTTCAGATCTAAGAAAGCTACTAAAGTTTTTCAACCCGGATTTTATATACTTACTGCCTTTTCTAATTCAAATTTGGCATAGCGGTTGATAGCGCCCATTTCTATCCCGTGACAAACTCAGAGTACATATTTAATACTGCTTTACGTGAACTATAAGGTCTGTGGATGGCCGTATAGTGCCGCCAAATGACACCTCAGTGATATGTGTCTATAAGAAGGCCTCAATTACACAAAAAGCACAATTTCAATAACAACAGATTCTTAAAAAACACTTTCATAGAATATAAGGAGAGCGGACACAGCCGTGGCTAGAGGTGCTAATATGTAGCACATAAACATATTTCTATTCTCGGTGGCCGTTACTCTTTATTATGTAAGGCTGAGATTATGTCTCTGGTGCTGCACAAACTGCAGAGCAGAATAGGTCGGGAGAAAGCAGCAACTATAGAGATGTTTACTCCTGCAAAGAGGTTTTTATAATCTCCCCAAATAACAATGTGGATGTGATAGCTTTTAAACATAGTGCCGTATTAAAAAGAGAGGTGAGACGATGAGAAAGATGGAGAATTGAAAGGGGTGTAAAATGGAACGAACACCACGGAGAAGAGAGAGGCAGCAGGAGAAAAAAAAAAAATGAAGATCGGGAGCAAGAAAAGAGAAAATGAACGTGCGAGACGGGCAATACAGGGAGAGCGAATATACAGCTTAGCTCAGCCAGAAATGTTGCCATGAATACCAGTGGCGGCTCATTCAATACAGGGCTAAAATTAGCTGAGATGGCACTGTTATTACTTTAGCTTATCTGGCAGCCAGTGAAACTACTTTTGTAGTGTGTGTGTGTGAGAGAGAGTTGTGTGTGGGTGTAAGTGTGCGCATGTGAGGAGGTTCTTTGCTTCTCCTGCAGGATCTGCCACTAAGCTCCGCATGGCAAAGTCTTTACTTTTACATTGAACCTAACAAGTCCCAGCCAGACGCTTTCAGTCAGCTGAGTCCCAGCACAGTTTGCTTAACCGTAGCTTGGACATTACAAACCTCCAAAGAGCACTTTAACATGTTCGAACTCTAAACAGCCAGACCTCGTTATTGTGCTCATTAGCTAATATACACAGAAACCATCACTGCTAATCCTTGTCTGAAGCCATCCACACCCAGGAGGTGCGTCTCAGGAGGCCAGCAGCTTAAGAAGTTAGACATCTGCTGATATATTTCCAGACTTGGCACCTATAAAGTGAAACTGGCTTGAGAGAGACAAAACAACGCACTAAATCTAAATGCCAGCCCATTCGTCCGCTTGCCACTGGTTTCTGTGGGAGCAGCTGGAATGTGACTGGGGAGCTGCTGACCTCAGAAGCATGTTGTTGTCTCTGTAAACCATGTCAAGCAAAGAATGTCCCAATGTTACACCTCAGGGGAACAACGTCGTGGGTGAAAACAACGTCACAAATTACTGCGCAAAAGAAGTTGAAACGTGTTCAGTACGCCGAGGTCGAATGAGGTAAAATAAGCAAAGAAAACAAAACTGTTTTGCAAAAAATAAATTAGTTCATGTTTTGCAAAATATAAGATGCGGACAATTCAAGAGGAGATGAAAGTGAACATCAAACACATGAAAGATTTAGCAAAAGCTGAAGACCGTAAAAAGGGAAAGTCTGACAGATACATTATGAGCTCATTTTTAGCATTTAATATCCAGCCCGCGTTCAAACGTCACCTTTTCATGTGTGAAGTCTAATCGTGTGTTTGGGTTTTTCAGCACTTCTCGTAAACTTGTAAACAGCAAGGTTGTACATCCTGGAGTGAGCACGAAAGATCCGATTTAAGGAACTCCTAAAAATCTATACTCATAATCAATCGATCGAGGTTAATGATCAGGATTGGGCTTCGATACGCCAAAACCACGAGTGGGGTTTGTGAACATTTTGAGGCATATGGCACACACACGAGAAAGAGGAAAACACTCTTGTCTTCTTATTGATCCCTAATCTTGCGCTGGGCTGTTAAATGCCAGCGTGTCCCTACTCTATCACTGATTAATGTGCATCTCCTTCTGGTCAATTACCCTGATCTATATGATTTAGATAGGTCCGTCATTCCTATAGCCCATTTCATTAAAATAATGGATACATGCCAACCTTGGGAGGTGTTAGGTATGACATAAGAGAGAGAGAGAGAGCAGAACACAGTGAAACTTTTACATTAATTCACATTCATGCTGCCAAAGAGCAGATTTGATTACTTTGCATAGTGTGTCAGGAGAGTTAATTATCCTAATTCAACAAAGTGAAAATGACGGAAACTTGAACTGGATCTGGCAGAACACAAGAGCAGAGTAAAAGGGATGTTTTGGTGGCAAATGTTCACTTTTCTTTTGCTTATGATTGCTGCCTAAAAGGCAAACGACTCTTCGATTTATGAAGCATACACAAACAATTTTTCCATGTCAAATGTTAAATTCCAGCTTCCGACGATTACGAAAAACACATTTATCCGGAATAAGAACAGCGTAAGTAAATCTCAGCCGCTCCGTCCCCACCGTGGCCACGGGGCACAATGCTGTGAGACAGCTCGGTGGAATTTAAAGCTGTAATGAAGTGCGAGACACACAAAGAGTGGGCCACCAATTTAACGGGGGCCTCGAATCGGGGCAGAGGGTTCAGAGGGGAGCTTGTTAAGTAAACTTGATGGCACTGAGGGAGGAACGGGGCCTGTTGGAGATTTGTGATTTAATAAAGCTATGTTATTTAACTGGTTAATCCATTCCCTTGCTGAGTGTAAGCACAATGTCCTTACGGGCCAGCAGCTCTGAAGGACAAAGCACCCAAGCTTTGTGTCCACAGCGTTAGAGGTTTCATGGCAGGGTTTACTCACAGAGATTCAGAACAGAAAGAGGTAGAGCACGATCCACATTACTACAGAGCTACGCTAGTACTACCGATGTCTGATCACATCCAGTTACATTCTATTAGAGACTAAAAAATGACTTTGCTGAATCAAAGCTCTCCTTAGCCATTTCTAACACTCGCTGCAAGACAGTAATATAAGAATGAACAGTGGCAGCAAGTTTGCAGCGCTGAGAAGGGTCGTTTGTATTTATTTGCATTTCATAAAGCAGTGTTAGCGATGCTGAATTAGCATTTATATTTCTGTACTAAAATTCTTTGTCTCTTTTACAATACGTAACAACTAAGAACAGAAGCAGGACGGAAGAAAAGTTATTGTGACATAACATTATCATATTTAATGCATGTGCTACGTAAGCGTTGATAGATTTGGAGCACTAGATAGGTGGAGTTTATTTCTCAGAAAGTGCCAAATACATCATCAACACTACACCCACCCTCTCATGTCCTAGTAAGACCCAACAGCTGTGTATTAGCAAGGTTAAGAGAAAAGGG
>VUQR01033123.1:0-15803 GCA_015108515.1 Hemichromis elongatus
AAATCTAAAATTTAACACGCATATTATATAGAAAGTGTGCACCATTAATTCAATTCATTCATTCATTCATTTAAACCACACTTCGTATGTATGTGTGCATGAGCTGTAGCACAGCCAATCAAATTACTCAGATTTAAAAAGAAAATGTGTATATTTTCTAAGTTCACTTGTTTCGTCGTGTGTTGAGATAAACACAGATTTAATAAACACATGGTCTAATATTTACATTTAGCATATAGTTGCAACATTCTTTTTTTCATTTTTTTAAGACTCGAAACGACTTGAAATTCAAAGTTTATGACTTGTGACTTGACTTGGACTTTTACACCAGTGACTTGAGACTCGACTCTGACTTGCCTGACATTACTTGAGACTTGAATCGAGACTTGAGGATAAAGACTTGAGACTTGCGAAACAATGACTTGGTCCCACCTCTGCCTAAAAGTGTGGAAAATTCTGCTCGAGTAGTAGCACAGATGTTTTAATAATATTACAACAAGCCAAAGTATAAAGCATAATAATATGCTTATAGTTAAATCTTCAAAGTCAACAACAAAGTAAAGCTTTAAAACAAATGGATGTCAAAGTACAAGTACAAAATTAACACCCAAACTTATAGTAAAGTGAAAGCATAACCTTCAAGTGCGTCAGCGTTGTACTCTTGTACTAAGCTGCAGTCCACCATTGCTCCTATTCATGCTTTTAGACAATGATGATGGACATTGTGAGATTAACAGTACTCTAGAGCAAGGGTATTAGTAGAGGGGCGCCAGTGGGGCCAGTGCCACCCCATTGGACATATCCCAGCTACTCTCATGGAATACTTTAGTTACTCCTAGTAAAGCCTGGTAAAATGATGAAAAATCACCTATCCAGTGCACACATGCACTGGAAACCTCAGTTATCCCCTGGGATCACAGCATTACACAAGCATTCATGTTGTATTTATTCACATTCTTCTTGGAACCTCCTGAACTGAGAGAATTTCCAAATAAGGATGCTGACAAGTAATATTTGGCACACAGTTAAACAGCAGCTGCTGTATAACTTGGTAGGGTTTGTGCCACTATTCATTCTAACATGACAAATATGTTTTATCCCTGTTTCCTGGCTGCTTTTTTACATCTACCTTTGTACTTTACTTTAAAGGTTGTTTGCAATCAAAACAAAAATGTGTTCATACTATTGTTTAAAAGAAAAAAACATGGCATAAGAACATTAGCCTCACACTCTTTATAGCAGCATTCATGTGACCCTCATTAGTGTATGGAATATTTTAAAACCATTACTAATAAAAATCTGAAATTGGTCATTTGCAGTAAATAGGTTGCACAAAAGTAAGATAATGATGACTAACAACTGTTTCTTACAAGAATAAAAACAAACTTACTGCAGTGTGCCAAATCCAAACTGAATCCTATTAATCTGATTGTTTCTACTATGCTTCCAGGACTGAAAGGTGGAGGCCCTACTGGTGGTGGTGGTGGTGGTGGTCCTGGCACCTTCAGCTACACCTTCCAGGGCGATCCCCATGCCATCTTTGCAGAGTTCTTTGGTGGACGTAACCCATTTGAACAGTTTTTTGGGGGGCGCAATGGAGGCATGGATGAGGAAATGGACACTGATGACCCTTTTGCCCGCTTTGGTATGGGTGGCGGCGGAATGGGTGGGTTCCCTCGCTCCTTCAGCTCTGGTATGGGCGGTCACACTAGTGTGGTAAAGAAGCAGCAGGATCCTCCTGTAGTTCACGATCTCCGGGTGACCTTAGAGGAAGTGTTGTCAGGTTGCACTAAAAAAATGAAAATCTCTCGGAAAAGGCTGAACGCTGATGGCCGAACATTAAGGAAGGAAGAGAAAATCCTAGAGGTGCAAATAAAGAAAGGCTGGAAAGAGGGCACCAAGATTACGTTTCCTAAAGAGGGAGACGAGACTCCTACAAACATTCCAGCAGACATCGTGTTTGTGTTGAAAGACAAGCCACATCCGGTGTTCAAACGTGACGGGTCTGACGTCGTTTACACCGCCAAGATCTCACTCAGAGATGTAAGTTAATAGTACATATAACTTAAAAAAAAAAACATTGCAAAGGTATTTGTAATCAGTTTAAATGTTAACTAAATGACACATTAATTTAAATGCAATTCCTAATGTTTTTCTTCTCTTCTGTTTCACCAGGCTTTGTGTGGCTGCACAGTCAATGCACCCACACTAGATGGCAGAACAGTCACAGTGTCTTCAACAGATATTGTGCATCCGGGGATGAAGCGACGAATTAGTGGGGAAGGGCTACCTTATCCCAAACGACCTGATCGTCGGGGAGACCTGATAGTAGAGTATGAGGTCAGATTCCCAGAGCGACTCACTCAGAACGCGCGGGACACGATCGCTCAGGTCCTTCCACGATCTTAAAAAGACAATTATACCAATAAAACTTAAACAAAGCTGCCAATATATTTTTTTTTTTGTCAAACATCACGTGGTTTCTCGTGGCGGTTAAACTCACGCCAGCCAATATAGGACACACTGATGTGTCAGATCATCCTTGGTCTACTTGATCATCTGTAGTGTCAGAACCACCTTTGGAACATGCTTACCTAAATGGGTACAGCAATTCACAGAGTAGAATGTAAATATATGACCAATACTGTGTGATGTTTGATTTACTGAATATTATATTTTGATCACAGCGAGTGTATAATATATAGAATTCATGTGCACTATTCTGCAGGAGCTCTTGTTCCTTCTAAAAGTTCTCATTGAGACTTTTATTTTGTAAGAAATTGCAACAGGAATGTTCGCATTGCGATGTTTACATAGTATAGAGCTCCTATAAAGTTTCTTATCAAGAGATTTTATGTGTGTTTGAGTGGCGTTGCAGTTGATGCTGTAAGGAGTGACACTAAAATCACAAGTGTTGAGCTATCTTTGAACAATAAAGACATTAAAATTGTTTAATGTTAAGGAGAGAAGTCTTGCTGTTTTTTATTGCTCTGTGAGTATTTGAAATTAAGGTCTGTCAAAAGTGATACTGTTTCCAGGTAATGGAAAGAAAAAGAAAATTCAATAAGGACAAATTTTTCCTCATGATTTTCTTCTTCTGGTGAATGTTTGCCATTCAACAGAGTTGAAAGGAACACCATGAGAGGAACTGTCCGAGACTCCCACAGGCACTAAGCATGATGTCACTTTTGACTAACAAGGTTTAAAATTCAAAGTCTTGTCTGCTGCCACTATAAATACACATACTTAATTATATAATTTAATCTAACTGAACTTCATATATTGAGTGTCTCAAAAAGACTTGAAGTTGGGCTTTTATACTACCAGACCCTTACGTTTTTGGACAGTGGAAAGTTTTGTAATTTTGCCTTTGTACTCCACCAGTTTAGTTTAAATCAAACAACATAACTAAAGTGCAGAGTATAATTTAAGGAGTTTAAGCTTTGTATAAACTATTTGGGACTTGCTATACATATTTGTCCAGTTTTAGAAGTTCAAAACTAACTGGACTTTTGGCTGACTTTTGGACTTTTATTTGATGAGTTTTCATTGGAACTCTAAATATGAGGTCTAAAACAATATTGATAAAAGTTTAGTAAACCTAGCACACTATTTTTTTAATCTTAATCATTTTAAGATTTTTTTTTTTTTTTTTTTATAATACTAGGATGGAAATCAAATCCACAACTGCTATCAAGAACGTAGGGTGGGTCCCAGGTCAACTGGGCTAGCCTCATGTGATTGACTTGTCTTTGAAGAATACCATTTCTTTCCTTTAAGAAATTCATGGGTTTCTTTCACAGCATGTTACAATATGTTATCTGTTTGCACTGTGACGCACAACCCGATCAGTTTTGCAGCATTGGCTGAATCTGAGTAGAGTATATCTCTGTAAACATCAGAATTCATCCTGCTGCCTCTATCAGCAGTCACATAATCAGTAAACACTAGTGACCCAGTTCCACTGGCAGTCATACATGCCATAAGATTACCTTCACCAGAGGCCTGCGTAACTAGTTCAACCTAACCAAGATGTCTTTCTCTTATCTGGATTCACAAGACAAAACAGCATGATAAAAATGTGTGCTGGTTAAACACATAATACAGATTTAAAGTAACACATCTGCTGTGGGTGAATAAGAAGTATGAGTGTATGTAAGAGGAATAGCACTGGACAATAGTTTAGTGTTTAAAGAGTATTATGTAAGCATATGATAATACATGTACAGATACATCAAGAAAAATTGCAGATAATTCTATTAAAATTACTCCAAAACACATTAACACCATAAACACGGCAAAGTCAACAGGTAGCAGCTACAGTCTTCTGTCACTCAAAGTAGCCACTCCTATCACACATACCTTTAAGCCCAACTGTGCTGTAAGTGGGTCAGTTATGACAATGAAATAACCCCCTATAGTTGGTATGAAGAAGGGTGATCTCAGCTACTGTAACAACTACAATGGCATCACACTTCTGTCAGTATCAGGCAAGGTCTCCAACCAGATCTTCCTAGGCTATGTCCACACGTACACGGGTATTTTTGAAAACAGAGATTTTCCATTTTTGTTTTAAAAAAATCCTATCCACATGTGCAGCTTTAAAAACATATCTCGTCCACATGTAAACACAAAAAACAAAGTCGAATGCTGTCAAGAACATGCCAAATCCTAACCGTGTAGAAATGTTGGCCAGTCAGAAGTCTAGAAACCTGGGTTAGGTAAGGAAAGAATAAACAGGATTTTGTGCCCTCACAAAACCTTTAGTACTTCTGAAACGTTTTTGTGTTTTCTGGAAAAACAGCTAATTTTGTGTTACTTTTCAAGTGCCTTCATCATTTTAAATGTTAATAACTAAAGACGGTATTCAGTGGATTTCCCACTGGCTCTCTTGGACAGAGTTTATCTAATAAAAAAGGAAACAGGAAATTTTACATTAGCCTGACTGGTTCATAATCATAAGTCACAGCACTGTGAAATTTGGCTGGTGCAGAGTCACAACTTAGGAATGGACAAAATGCATACAGCATACATATTTAAATAAAAAAATATTATTGAAAAACGATGACGTCGTTGAGGTCGGGATTTGGGTTGTGAGAGCGTCTGTGTTGAATGCAGAACAGATTTTGCTCGCAACATGCAGGACTAATCTGGGCTAAATCAAAAGGGCCACACAGCCCCGGTTCACTCAACGTAATGTCTGTAAAACAAAAATGTATTGAGTAAATTTATTGATAAAGTTATAATATTGAGACAGATTTTAAGCTAATAATATAATTAACAATGCCAAGAAGATGCCTTGGATCTGCCCCTCATCATCCCAGTTAGTTTCTGAGTTCATTGGAAGTATTTGATGAATATAAGTATGATTTGCTCATATAACTGTTGTCTGAATGGCTATCTTGGAATATGAAAGAATCCTCAGACTGTCCTCTGATACCCGTGACATCGTCAGCAGAGACCGTTTGTTGAGTTTGATGCCCTTGAGCTTCATGCACTGTATATACTAAAACAAATGGAAGACCCAGGGGTGGAGTTCATACCCTGAAAAATTCATGAACTGATTTTTCTAAGAAGACTGATGAAGGCTACCATATGTTCCCTGTTTCTTTCTCTCTCTTTTTAAGCTAAGGGACGGTCAAACAACATCATGCCCATTTAATAATGACAGGAGCTGAAGGCAAACAAGATGCAATCACTTCTTGGTACAATCACAGCTTTGTAGCTTTACTCAATGTTTGAGCAGTGATCAGATGACTGATTTGAGGCAGACTGCTAGACATTTCTGCTGTGTTATTGACTTTTTTTTATTTACCATATTTTCTACTCCGATGAAAATATGAAGCCTCTTCATATCCTTATGTTTTTTTGCTTATCAGGTGAGTTTTTAAAAAAAATTCTATCCAGAGGCATATATTTTAATCAGTAAAAGCTGTATTCTATTTTTAATGTGTACTTTTACCATGAATTAAAGTGAAGAAATAAATGCCACATGTGTAGGAAGTTTATTTTCATGGTATTGTCTTAAATGAAAATGGATCTTTTTGATCTGTTGGACCTGTTATGAAATTGTCAGGTCATTTCCAGTTATTTCTAAAATAGATAGAATATTATACTTTTAATGAATGTCTGATTATTTGAATTTGTGTGAATTATGAAGCTATTCTTAATACAATCAGAGATTGGGCTAATACAATATATAGACTGTAACTGGTTTTTATTTGTGATGCAGCTGCAGTGAATTTTTAAACTTTGAATCCTGAATAAATTCTAAAAAAGATTTAAAAAAAAAATCACAATTTTGTTTCATAATGTCAAGCCACCAAAAGCGATCTTATTCAGTATAGTTGAATGTCCTACTCTTATAATATTATCATCTTAAAATCATCTTAAAGTATGTTAGGTGTAATCATTTTTGTGTTATAATAATTATTATGAGTTGCATGTGTAGAATTATTAATAATTATGCTTTTTTAACTTTATTATTTACATATTTATAATGAAATGGCAATGTAATATTTCTAATAGAATGGACAAATGTTGTTATTTCAATGTGATAAATTGCAAATATGTAAAAATATGAGGTAGTCTGTATTTTTTTTTAAAAATATTTTATTTAGCCTTCAGTCACATTTTGGTAAATATATGAAAGAATCATGGTTTAGGTTAGAATAGTCCCTTTCAAAAATATCAGAGAGCTCATCTGGCAGAAACCCTCAGAGGGAATCTGTTTATCATTTTATCAATGTTTTTATGATGCTTGAGGATACTCAACTCTGACTGTGAAATAAAAGGTTTCTTTGTTTAGCCTCTTTTCTGCATGAATATGCATTTTTTTTATTAATTTGCAGAGAATTTCTGAAGGACTAGAAGTCCAAAATTCTTTCTTTTAGTGGCATTTTAATTGAATTTTACAATTTCCTTGATTCAAACCAACAGTTAACTATTAGGTATATCAGTTGATCTTATTTCTATAGCGTAGGAGCACTAATCTTAGGGCACTTTATATCATAAGGTAAAGATAAATAGAATAGTTCCTTTGGAAAAAACAAAACAAAATATTGGCAGTGTTAAGAAAAAAGCCTGAACCATTTGGGGTGAGGACAAAATGGAAAGATAGAAGACAAGCATTCACAGACCAAAAACAGTATAATGACAAACCCTCAGCAGGTTAGTGGGGCATGATCCATGTTACGTGGACTTCAAATGCACGAGAGGATAAAGAAGTCAGTAAAGAAAGAAATATAATTTGTGTGCACCACATTTGTATGCAGCCTTAAGCTATAAACAGGCCTTTTTGTGTCACACTGCAGTTGTGGCTATGGAGGCCTCAGAAGTGCTGGAGGTACGCGGTCGTGTTGGAGGTGAGGTCTCCATCCACTGCTCCGGTAGCTGGAACAGAGACAGCGGTTCCAAATACAACAGCATTTATTTCTGCAAAGGAGTCTGCTCCAGTGAAAGCCTGCTCATTCAGAGTGAGAGGAGGCGATCCACTGTCATAAGTCAAGGGAGATACAGCATTAACAATGGCAGAGAAGATGGAGTCTTCAGTGTGGCTATAAAGAAGCTGGAAAAAGTGGACACAGGGAGATATCGCTGTGGAGTGGAAAAAACTTTAAATGTGTTGTATCGGGAAATCAATCTCATAGTTCTAGAAGGTAGGTTAAGTTTCCAGGCAAATGACCCATTTTAAGGTTAAAGTTTAAACTCTAGGTTAGTATAATGTTATCATTTGAGCATTTTTGTGCACAGTTGGCCTATAAAACCAAAGAAAAGCTTTGTCCTGTAAAAATAATTACTTTCATTGATATAATCAATGTGTGGATAGGCTGGAAGAGACGAAAGCTAATGTTGAGCCCGCCAGTATGTGGCTGGCATTTGCAATACTTAACTAAATTAAGATGAAACTGTATATTACCATCTTTATTAACAAAGTTAATAATAGTATCATATGAGCACACAAGCATTATCTCTCATCAGTCTTCCTGCGTTCTCTTCTCTCAAAGCTTCCACTGTTCCCAGATCTCCTTCCTCCACTACCATCATCACGAACGAAACAGTACTTCTTTCACATGACAACTTTACATCCAGCACCAAGCAACCACCAGCAGCATCTTCACCCTCAGACAGAAAGAGAAAGAGGCATGAAGAATCCCGACTCACAGGTATTTCAAGGCCAAGTGGTTCTGATTGAAAGCTTAACAAGAGCAAATACAGCGTGTATGTATTGCAAAACTCTGGATATAAATGGTTTAATCAAATGCACATTTATATATAACACCAAAGTTAATTTTTTGTGTGCTGCAGCATAGCATTGCTTCCAACTGATGGCATGAAGATACTTGCTCAGTAATAACGAAATAATGAAATCCCACAGTCTTGCTTTCACTTTCTCCATTTCATTGTTTTCATGTGTTCGTGGTGCAGATGCCATGGTTGTATTTGTGGTACTCATGATGGAGGTACAGCTGGATACCTGTCCAGGGTCTACCCTGCCTCTTGCCCTATG
This sequence comes from Hemichromis elongatus, assembly GCA_015108515.1. Classification (NCBI taxonomy): domain Eukaryota; kingdom Metazoa; phylum Chordata; class Actinopteri; order Cichliformes; family Cichlidae; genus Hemichromis; species Hemichromis elongatus. Next base: position 8,510 of record VUQR01033123.1, read on the forward strand.
ATAGGATATGTCTTTTATCCTTACTTCCTTCTCTCACCCTAACGGGTTGCAGCAGATGGCCGCCCCTCCCTGAGCCTGGTTCTGCCGGAGGTTTCTTCCTGTTAAAAGGGAGTTTTTTCTTCCCACCTAAGTGCTTGGTCATAGGGTCTCAAACTCAAATGAGCCGCGGGCCACTTCTGGCACTGTCATCTCATTCGAGGGCCATTTTAGTGTTTAAGTAGTACAAAAACACAAACTACAAAAACACCCACTAATATTTCCTAAAATGTAGTGTTTTGTTTGTTTTATTTGATTTCAAATATTGTATAAAAAGACAAAACTGCAAACATGAACGCATTTTTTTTCTTACTCTTAACTATCTGAAGCCTTTCATTGAACTACCAAATAAACAAATTGGTAGCTCTTTCTGGCCATACACGTGGCAGCACTTTTGCTATAATTTTGTTTGTATTTAACAAAATAAAAATGCAGACATAAGCGTACACATTACATTTTGACTGCAAATGAAAATTGTTTTTTTTTCTTTCCAAATAAATCTCTCACTGAACTAACACAGCCGATCCCTCAACATGTTTGTACATGCCAGGTCCGCGGCTCCGAACCGTGGTAAGGAGACCTCTGGCTAATACTTCGGGTTCCGTGTCGGGCTCGTAGCCAGGAACGAGCTTTACTGTCTGGGTTAACTTTGCTAGCGAGGACCACACCACCCATGAGGCTACAGTCTTAAAGGGCCATGCCTGCAACACTCTGCTCATATTGCCTTCATATTAAATCATTTTTCGAATAATAATTTTAAAAAATATTTCTTCACATCAATATGAGGGCCGCAAATGGCCCGCGGGCCGCGAGTTTGAGACCCCTGTTGTATGGTCTACCTTACAATATAAAGAGCCTTGAGGCAACTGTTGTTGCGATTTAGCGCTATATAAATAAAATTGAATTGAATTGATAGCTGGGATAGGCTCCAGCCCCCTGCACCCTTGCTAAGGATAAGCAGAAGAGAATAGATAGAACTTTAAATTTTTCCTTGTAATAAAATAATCGTTTTAGTGGTTTAGGTTTTTGGCTTTCACCAAATGTGGCACTGTGCACATGACAAATATCTCCACTTTGGTCTCATCTGTACAAAAAACATAGTTCCAGAAGTCCTATGGACATTCAGGTGAATACCTGAATGCTGCAGATCTGTAAAATGCTAAAACTAGTGCAAGAGGTAGTCCCACTTGCACCAGCAGCATCTGCTTTCCTTCTAAATTCCCATGCAGCATGCTTAGCTTGTCACACAGTGCTTCTGCATTTTGGCTTAGCTTTTGTTTAATAAATAACGACACAGTTTGAAATTTCATGTGTTGTAGTTCACCTGAGATAATTTTTCACTTTTGTCATAGATAAAAAAATAATAATAAATGAACACTGAAAGTTTTAACTAAACTGTCACATTTGTCACACAAACATTGTCAAAGTGGTATACCAGAAAAGTAACTTTCCTCCTACAATGCAGGAAATACTATCAACAGAAATAAACTTAAACATGACACAAAATATTGACTAGTAGAAAAAAAGAACACGATTCAAAATGTTTTTCTAACAATTTTCTTGATTTGTTTTATAAACGTCTTGTCCTCCAAACTAAAGAGAAGTCCTTTGTTGCTTGCAGACACCACAGTGGTCATCATTGTCTCAGGGAGCTTAGCTCTTCTGGTCTGTGCCGTCATCCCTGTTATTTTCTATGGACACTGGCGGAGTCACACAGGCTAGTATGACATGTTTAGACACAGTAGTCTATAATAATTCCATGAAGGGTATTGTTCAAGGCACTCACACAAATCTTTTTGTTTATCTCAAAAGGTTCGAACAGAGCTGAAGACAACAAGGGTGAGGTGAGTGACCATTTGTTATGCAACTATTTTAAACTGAGTTTCCATATCTAAAGGCTGTTTCACATATTAATGTTCACTGCTCAGAAAATAGCTTTAATGGGGATTTATTCACAGGGTGATCATCCGGAGGAAAATACAGATGTTGCATCTGGTCAGGTTGCAGTGGAGCTGCAGGCGTTTGAGTCAGATGTTGCTCCAGAGACCGATGATAATTACACCTCCCAATATGCTGCCATCTACCAGGCACAGGAACCTCTAACCATAGGCTAAGAAGTCTTTTTTTGCCCCGAAAGCTTTTTTTTTTTCTTTGAATTTTACATAAAATAAACTATTTGAATTTAATTCTTTGAGAGATTTTTCATATTTCTAAATTTGAATTTGGATGCTGTAGTTGATTTTATATCATAAACAATAAGCTGAGACATTAGAAACATGAACAACAGCATAACAAAACAACCAAAAGACAATTTGCTTACCTAACCTTCTAAGTGAATAACAGGAGAAAACTGAGTCAACAGAAATGGCTTCTCACCTATACCAGGCTGTTGCAGTGAACAATATATACACAGTGAAAGAGGTACAAAAATGCTACTTTACAAATCTATTTATAGCAGCAATGCCCCAGACACACACAATAGGTTATACTTACTAATATCAGTTTGCTAAGTTTTTAGGTAAAGACACTCTAAGTAACAACAATCGGACACACAGGCTGTTTACTGAGTGGTGGAGGCTAGGAGAGAAGGGACCAGGTGATTGTCCTCTGGTGTTTAAGTACTGGTAATCAACCAATTATCCATTCCCAGAACAGGAATGAATTTCACCCAATGACTTAGCAGGCACTGAACTTTAGTAAGACACACTCAGGTGTCCACACCTGAGAGAGAGAAGAGAAAGAACCCACAGCCATCCTCTGGCGGGAGGAGTCACAAATAAACACACACATATGACCTATATGATCCTGGGTCATAAAAGTACAAAGACCTAATAATTTTTTTGAGAAAAATTTCAAGAAAAAATAATAAAATTCTATATTTACTACTTTTTTGGAAAGGAGTCTAAAAAGACTTTTTCAAGATTACAAAACCCCACTATTTAATAATTTTATTTGACATACACTTCCAGACAAAGGTTAATCAGGGAAATTATTTTGTTTCTTTACCAAAAAAACACAAAAAAGGTTCCTGCAATATAAATGACAAAATCCACATCATTGTATGTGTTTCTACAATATGTCTGTAATTTAAAAAGTGATTTTATCTCTTCTCCCTTTAAGCAGGGGTGTTGAAATTTTGGAGGATGGCCTGTTGTTTCATCACTCTATCATACTTCATGTTCATGCTTATCAGATTTTTTTTAAATAAGCAATGAACAACATTGTTATGCACAGCAGGGCTGATTTAAAGAATGTTGCTGCTGTTCTGCAATTTGCAAAGTTGTTTGGTGGTTCAAATGTCATATTTGAAAGGCTTCAGTAATTAACTGCAATTCTCCTGGATTTTAAAAATATATTCTTTATGAAAGTAATTTATTGATAGTTGTTAGCACAAATAAATGTAATTCAGCCAAAAGAAAAAAAAATATAGTATTTGTATTTGAGTCAGCAACAGCTGTGGTTTAAAAAAAAAAAGCTCATTGCTGTCAGAGAGGGAGTTTAAGCGGTCTCAAAAAAAGATTGTGTAATTTCCTTCCGTTCACCCACATAAACGTTCAAAAGTCAGATTATTTTTCACAAGCAGAACCTGCAGAAGCAAGTCTGTCCTCCATTGTGGCTGCTATGTGTGCTCATGGCTGGTTAGGTCTACACTCACCTTGTTGTATTACTTTTAATAGACTTAAAATGTCTGAATATAATTTACTAAACACCATTTTTTATATGACAAGATGCACAGTTGTGAATCATATGCACAGATTTGATTTCATATGTTTTAAAATTTTAACAATTAGGGTTGTAAAGGCAGAGCCTGAAGCGACCATTTGGAAAAAAAGAACTACGTAAATAACAGTTTTTCAGCCACAATGAAGACTATTTCTTTCATCCCCTGGCTTTTATATGATAGGGTTGCTCCTTCAGCCTGATGGTTCCCTTCAAATCCAGTGTCCACCATCTGGTTCGGGGGTTAGCACCATGACAGGCACCGACCACCTTGCAGCCGCAGCTCAGTGTAGCCACTTCACCAATGGAGGTGCTGAACATGGTCTGTTCCGACTCATTGAAAAGCAGGATCAGGAGGAAGAGCCACCTCTAAAACACAAGGTGTTATTAGTGCAGAAACACCCACGCACACGGAGGGGAAGAGAGAGAAAACTAGAGTGAGAGAGAGAGACGAATCAGCCAGGTAGACTTGAGGACCATGACCGAACTATGATTAATGGGTGGTTTTGCTGATGATTAGATAAGCACTTAATATTGAAATAACAAAACACAAATAACACAACAGATTAAACATAAATGTGTACCAGTTACTAGAGATGGACCCATCCAATAGAATCGGTATGAAAAACACTTTTTTCATAAGCTGTTGTTAGAATGTATTTAATATTACTTTCTAGTATCAGCTGATGTTTGCTGGAGCCACAGCCGTAAAAGCTGCCGGTCTAGAAAAGTTTTGCCAGGGAGCCAGGTAGGGCATTAACAGGGAAAGGGGGACACAAAGAAATACTTTTGTTTTGTTTTTTTTCCATTTAAAGGCTTTAAGGCTTTTCCTATAATACCTGTTGGGCCGGTCTCTAGTCAAAATGCCTGGGCCGATTTTTTTGTCCCAGTCCAGAACTGATCTTCATAAAAGATGACTTTCAAAGATGAAGCTGTGTTTGCATATATTTGCCATGCTTTCCATTCTGCATGTCAATTTATGTTAAGCTTTAAGTATAAAAGGGTATTGCACTTCGTTTTTTTCAGAACCAAAAAGTTTTTTAAAATCTGCATAAAATTGCATTTTAAATTACTTTTTGAATATTACTTTAAATACTAAGATTTATACTTAGATTTATAGAATATCTTTAATGTTTTGTTTTTAAAAACTTGAGTATGAACTTATACAAAATGCAGCAAGACATTAAAAAAAACAGTTTTATTGCTTATAAAAGACTGTATCGGATTCATATCGGTATCGGTAGATATCCAAATTTATGATATCGGTATCGGATATAAAAAAGTGTTATCGTACCATCTCTAATTTTGACATTCCTGCAGGAGCTGCTGAATATAGGCATTTCATTTTTGACAATTAAGGTTTATTTATCAGCTACATCTGCTAGTCATATTGGCTTTGACGGGGTGACACCAGGTGCACATCCCCTCGCCATATGCTTTCTAAAAGGGGTTCGCCAGCTGAAACCCATGCTAAGGCCCAGTGGGGACTTGTCTTTGGTGCTGGAGGCCCTTTGTAGCCCCCCTTTTGAACCCACTGAGTCTGTGGATATGAAATTTCTTCAAGACTGCATAAATTCTCGCTTTGGCTTCAGCAAAGTGAGTGGGTGACCTTCATGCTCTGTCTGAGCATCCCTCCTGCACACAGTTCTCTCCTGATGACCACAAGGTCCTATTGTGTCAGAATGCTGCCTATATTCCCAAGATGATGCCTTGAGTTTGAGTTGCTGAGCTTTTGCTTCCTGCCTTTTGCATCTGAGGAGCAGAGGAGGATGCATTCTCTTTGGCCAGTGCGTGTGCTACATACTTACATTGAACGCACTTAGAATGTGCATTTATGTGACTAGCTGTTTGTCTGGTTCGCTTATCCAGTTAGAGGTAGAGCTCTGTCTAAACAGAGGCTTTCCCACTGGATTACAGAAGCTATCTCACTGGCGTACAACACCAAAAGTCTTGCTTTGTCCCAGGGGGTGAGAGCTCATTCCATCAGTAGGATGGCAACCTCATGGTCTTTTTTTAAAGGGGTATCTGTAGCCAATATTTGTGTAGCAGCTAGTTGGGCACCACTGCATGCGTTTGTGCAATTTTATTGGTTGGACATTACAGCTCCATTGGTGGCTCATACTGTCCCTTCTGCTGGGTCTACTGCACACTAAGGTTGTGGTGGTCTGATTCCAGTTTGGTGGCTGCTCTGCGGGCTGTTTCTATATGTTCCCTTAAAGGGAACAACGAGTTATATCTATAACTTCTGTTCCCTGAAGGGGAGGAATGAAATACAACACAAGGTAATGCCATTGATCAGCTAGGCTTGGAGGAGAGTCGCAATTGAAATAAGGGATGACTGTGATGACCGGGGGTATACGTTTAGGGCTGTGCGCATGTCCTAAAGAGAATGCTACACTCTAGTGATTCAACCATTCCAAAGTCTTCTGACTACCCTTTTAAGTCACTTTTTTTTAGCACTTATAAGACTTGAATTCTTGTCACCAGTGTACCATACATGTGTTACAGTTTTGCACTAGATCAAAGCATGTAACAGACACCCTGGATGTCACGTGGATGCAAGCAAACAAGTCACTAGTGACCAAGGAATGTATGAAGTACATTCCAGGCTCCTTCTACACCAAGGAGATACTGGGTTGGGAGGTAAAAGCATTTCTCTGTGACTTTAATATAAATATCTAGCTGATTAGTTTTTGTCTCCGAAATTTGAGATAGAAACTAAAAATATCAAAATCCTAACTGTACTAATTAATACGTCAGTGTCTGGTTGTATTGTGAAAGGATGGTAATTAAAGAGAAATACTATTCAGCAATATTTGTAAAAATTTTGCTTTCCAGAAAACAGTTAATGAGGAAAATTGTTCATGCTTTCACACATATCTGTCTAGATACTGTCTCCCAGAAATTTTTCAGTGTTTTTAAAATATCAAAACTTCTCTTCAAATAATATTACAAAATCCACAACATTAAAAGAAATTACGCAATATGCTTATGATATAAAAGACAAAGGATGTATTAGCACATCTCCCTTTAAGTAAGTCATTTTAAAACTTTGAGCATGGCGTCACTTTTGGAACTTGGAGCTTCTGCAGGTGTCATGATCCTGGGTCGGTGACCCAGTGTTTTGTGTTTCTTTTCCTTCATCTTGTGTTTATCTTTATTTTGTATTCATTCTGTGGGTTGTTCTTATGTTTAGTGTTTAGTGCTCTTCCCTCTGTGCTCTCTTCGTGTCTTTGTGTTTCCTGTTCTATTGTGAAGGTCTCTGTCTCGTCATGTGTGATTGGTGACAGCTGTGCCTCCCTCCTGTGTGTGATTTCTCCATTTCCCGGCGTGTATTTATTGTGTGTGCTTGCTTGTGGTCCTCGTCGGTTCGTCTGCGTATTCAGCGTCCTCTGTGTCATTCCGTGACTTCCTGGTATTCTCAGCGTCTCTCTGCTCCTCATCTCCGGTGTTGCCTCCTTATCTGTTCCCCTCCGTGTGTTTTGTGAGTTTTGGTTTCGGGTTTAGTTTATTGTTAGTTTTCCCAGTTTAGGTTTAT
>VUQR01033125.1:0-17565 GCA_015108515.1 Hemichromis elongatus
GAACAAATGTAAACTTTTTAAAATTATGCAAAATTGAAAAACACTTAGCTGTGTCTAATAAAACCTCTGTAACTTTGCTCTGCTTCACTTCAGCAGCATCAGGTAATGTTCATATGTTGACTAATGGTTTTCTTTTGTTTTTAATCTACTGCAGAATATTTTTAAGGTTATCTGCTACAGATCCGGGCCAGGGAAGTCTCCTTCATGTTTTTCTGTGTTTTATCCTCAGTTACTTTTACACAAAGGCATCTGCTGTGATGCTCACATAAAGTCTAAGAAGTGTCAGCTTTATTTTTATAGATATAAAAATATGGAATTGTACTGATATGTGATCAGAATTATAATATTTCTGACATCTGAGGCAAAATTTCCTCGATTCAAATTGAATCGAATCGAATCGTGAATCGAATCGAATCAGGACCTTGTGAATCGGAATCGAATCGATTCTAGAAATCAGTGACGATACCCAGCCCTAATACAGACAGCATCTAGAAACTTTTGTGAAAGAATGGGTTGATTATTGATACGCTCCAACCCACAGATAGACTACCCAATGTTAGGTGGAAGAGGTGTACTATTTAGAATACAGGCTAATACAGCCCTACTGTGCAATAAGTCTAGTATTGAAATTTCCTTGCTACTAAATATTCCACAGTCAGCTGTTAGTGGCATTATAAAAAACTGGAAGCGATTGGGAGCCCAAAACGGCGACAAAGCAATAGGCCACAAAAAGTCACAGAGCAAGGCAGATGCTGGAGCACATACTGCACAAAGGTCAGCAACTTTCTGCAGATTCAGACGCAATAGACCTCCAAACTTAATGTAGCCTTTAGATGAGCTGAAGAACAGTGTGCAGAGAGCTTCATAGTATGGGTTTCAATGGCGACCAGCTGCATGCAAGCCTTACTTTACCAAGCAAAGAGCAAAGCTTCAGATGCAGTGGTGTAAAGCATGTGGTTGTTCTGTGGAGTAACAGATCACACTTCTCTGTCTGGCAAACTGATAGACGAGTCTGGGTTTGATGGTTGCCAGGACAACAGTACATGTCTGACTGCACTGTGCTAAGTGTAAAGTTTGGTGGAGGGCAGATTACGGTGCGTGGTTGTTTTTAGGAGTTGGACTTTGCCCTTTAGTTCCAATAAAAGTAAATCTTCATGCTTTACCATGCAAAGACATTTTGGACAATTGAATGTTCACAACTTTGTGAGAACAGCTTAGGGGCCTTTCCTGTTCCAACATAACTGCAACAGTTCACGTCCAGGAACACATGGCTGAGTGAGTTTGATGTGAAGAACTTGACTGGCCTGCACAAAGGCCTGACCTCAACCTGGTAGAATACTTTTGGGATTAATTAAATAGAGACTGCTTTCTTGCCCACCATCAGTGTCGGATCTTACAAATGTACTTTGGGAAGAATGGTCAAAATTCCCATAAACACTATATATATATATATATGTGTGTGTGTGGTTATGTGTGTGTTAGGGGTGGGACCCTAACCCTAACCCTAAAAAAATTAATCTAATTAATTAGAGGCTTTCTGACTAATTAATCTCGATTAATCACATTTAATGGCACAAGAAAATTTGCCCCAAAGTGCAAATGTTTTTTTTTTTTATTTAAAGGATTTTAGTGGGAAACAGAATCAAATAATACACATGGACATGAATATTGTAAATGCTCTTATAATTTCTTGGGGGAAAAGCATTTAAACTGCATATTAATTCAAAACAGAGAAATGAAAATAATATCCTGGCTGAAATGGGCAGACCTAAAAATAAAGTCTTATTTTTTAGTACTTTAAGTACATTTTCTAAATGGTATTGTCTTTAAATAATAATAATAATATTTTCAACATAAAGTGCAGTTTTAAAAAAATGAGACAGAAACATAAAAGGTTATTTGAGCAGCTTCACTTTTAAACTCTGAGTTACCTTAGCCAACATTACTTTGGACATTAGGCTAAAACAGTGTGATCCTCCAACATTTTAGTGCAAAAATAACAAACCCATTGGACTCACAATACCTCCATGTTTATTTACTGTCCGTCTCTTTCAGCCAGTTACTGAGACAAACCAGCCCGAGTCAACGCGAGGAAAGCAGCTGGCCGTGACGGTGTAGCTAGAAGAGGGCTTAAAGCATGTGCAGAACAACCAGTAGAGGTTTTCACCACCGTCTTCAACCTCACACTGCTACAGTCTGTAGTACCATCCTGCTTTAAGTCAACCACCATCGTTCCAGTGCCCAAGAAGAACACAGTGAGCCGTTTGAATTACTACCGTCGAGTTGCTCTAATACCCAAAATTGCCAAATGTGTTAAGAAACTCATCATTTCATACATTAAAGCTGCCATCCCTGCAAACCTAGATCCACACCAGTTTGCATACAGGGCAAACAGGTTGACAGAAGATGCTATAATAACAACTCCTCACACAACCCTCACACACCTGGACAGTAGTAAGACCTATGTGAGAATGCTGTTTGTGGACTTCAGCTCTGCCTTGAATACAGTTCAACCTCACAAACTGGTTAAAAAACAAAGCAACCAAGGACTCAGCAGATCTCTGTGCACCTTGATATTGGACTTCTAAACAACAGACCCCAAAACATCAGAATGGGAGAGCACACCTCCTCCACGCTCAGTTTTTCCTTCCCACTGTTCCCAAAGTGCTTGCTCATAGGGGGTCATATGATTGTTGGGTTTTTCTCTGGCGTCTGTTGTTGTGATTTGTTGCTATATAAATAAAATTGAATTGAATACTTCAGCCAAAGTCTGACAACGCCATGAATGTCCAAGTTGGAAGAATCTAAAATATAAAAATTGATTTGAGTTATTTCATGTGTTCATGATCACTTATGGGTTAAATTGGTGGTTGTCAAACTGTGGAGCACGTCCTACAAAAAATATGATGGGACGCTGAGGTGAATAAATGTGATTTTTAGGGGGAAGTTTACTAAGGTTTGCTGAATTGCTTTTGCTGCCTCCCTACATGTGATGTTAGGGTTCCCCCACCTGCCAAATAACACATTAAGATCTGGAGAACTATTTACTTTTATTTGTTTTTACATTTAAAATCTATTAAAATGTAATATTCTCCAGAAAGAAGTGCAGATATGTCGACTGTGCAGCTGAGAAAAAACCTCCACAAACGTGTGTGTGTGGCAATTGTTCCCACATGAAAAGTATTGTTTCAATTAAAGGTGTTTGTTAGAGCAGCACGCCGGGACAGGCCTGCATGCTGGTTGTCTGGATGGATGCAGCTCTGCTCATTTGACCCCTGCTAGGTGTCTTAGTGGGGAACTGATGTGTAATCGAGTGCCAGGCTTGTGGGCCCACACAGGACATCTCACCTATAATAGCAGCCTATTACCAGAAGCTGGAGCCCTACCGGAGGTGTGAGAGGGCCTGGAGTCAGGGCAGGGCAGGACTGAAGACGAGCATTCGTGCTAATAAACAAGACTGAGAAACATTTAGCTCGAGATGAGGCTTGGCTGTCTGTAAAACACCGAATCAGATGTTAAAGTGCTAAAGAAAAACCTTCACAGTGTAGTTTGAATGATAAGCTGAAAGCTGGATTTTAAGGCTTTAAATATGCAGCACTTACGTGAAGCCTAAGGCAGCGGTGCGAGCCTTTTCTTCCCGTCACAGGAGCAGAAAGGCATAATCCTTCCTGCTGGGTGTTGGACTCCACCCTGGCTGCTGAGGACAACGTGGTTCTGGTGGCTTCACGTTCACAAGTAGTGTGAAGCAGCTGGATGAGGGTGAGCGGAGATTTACCCGCCAGTCTCAGATTCACATAAAAACAGTTTCATGAGTTCAGTGTTACAGTTTTACATATACCACAGTACTGCTATTACATTTTTGCTATAATTACTTTAATTTTTTGATGCTTAGGCTTCACATACAGTAAACTGAGGAAATAATTGTGCAAATCATCACAGAAATCTAATGTTTCAGATTTGAATCGAATGTGACTTCCTGCCATGCAAATTTCTCCAGATTTGTCCTTTTTGTTGAACTTTCATTAGGGACTCTTGGCTGGGTGTTCAGCGTGCACGGCCTAATTAAACTGCTTAATCAGTTAACGACTCCAGCAAACAGAGTTAAAGGGGAATTAAGCGCAAAGAGATTAAGGCAGGGAGCAGTGGAAATGCTGAGGAGACGCTTCAGCCGTCTCCAGTGTGAAATAAAAGCAGGGATGCAGCTGAGGAGAGGAGGCCATTAAAATGTGAATGGAGGGTGCTGAACTGTTTGCTGTCGCTCTGCTGTGGGCGAGCGAGCCAATCGAGATGCTTGTTTAAATGGGAAATGGGACGTCTTCACAAAGAGGCAAATTAAAAGCACTTTGCTCTGTTAAGCAGAGAGGAGACGAGGGAAAAAACGAGGAAAACAACAGCAGAGGAGAAACATATTTGAGAGGAAGCGCCCTCCACCTCTGCATCCTTATGGTTCTCAGGTGATTTCAGATCCTTTGCTCCTAATGGACTCCACAGGTAAATTTATGAAGGCTCAGATTTGGTGTAGTAATGCATTCAGAGCAGCTGCAACGTGTTATAATTTTGAGGTAAATGGCTCTGGCTTCCTTCTTACAGATGCAGTCTTCTCCAGGTGTCTTTGGGCCTCCTACATGACTACTTCTCCAAATATCAGAAGAATGTTAAAGCTGCAGGATCTGCTTTCCTGTCCAGTGTAATTTCTGCCAACAGTCACATGCCCCACGTTCTTTTTGGTATCTTTAATTCTGTGATTTACCCCTGTGCCACTGTCCCTGGTGAGGCTTCCTTTGCACTTTGTGAAAACTTTTTGAAAGACTTCATTGAAAAAATCTCAGCTTGAAGGTCTCCACATTCACAGGCAGACCTAGATCCACCTTCTAAATGCTCTGCTGCTTTTCAGTAAGTAATTAATCACTTAAGACGTTTTATTCCGCTCAGGGTATTCTTGCTTGTTGCCTTTTCAAAGAAGCTCTTCACGTTATTGGGCCTAGTATTTTACTTTTATTAAATGCTTCCTTGTCATCAGGTTGTGCACCAGGTGCTTTCAAACATGCTGTCGTACAAACCATTATTAAGAAGAAAAATGTTCTTTCTAACTACAGGCCAATTCAAAAATCTCTTTTATGTCCAACATTTTTGAAAAAGTAGTTTTCAAGCAACTTCTCACCCACTATGTGTTAACAGACCTCTCTGCATTGATTCATACCTGTTATTATTCTCTGTCTCTCTTCCACAGCATGTCTTTATCCTGTTCTTCCTTCTCTCACCCCAACCGGTCCCAGCAGATGGCCCCGCCCCTCCCTGAGCCTGGTTCTGCCGGAGGTTTCTTCCTGTCAAAAGGAAGTTTTTTTCTTCCCACTGTCACCAAAGTGCTTGCTCATAGGGGGTCATATGATTGTTGGGTTTTCTCTGTATGTACTATTGTAGGATCTACCTTACAACATAAAGCACCTTGAGGCAACTGTTTTTGTAATTTGCTGCAAATAAAAAAAATTGAATTGATTTGAATAGAAGCATTTTACTGGTTAATATTTATTCACCTTCTTCTTCTTTAGCAGCATCTTCAGTTTTCTTGTATTTTTCTGACTGCCAGATATTATTATTGTCATTATTGTTGTTGTTTCCAGCTGCTGTATCAAAAGAATTTCCCAAACAGGTGATAAAAAAAAAGTATTTCACACATAAAAACCTGTTTGGTTTGGAAAGCTGCTGTTCAGACTTCTTGCCAAACAGGTGGCCTCTCAGGTGTGTGACTGAAAGGTTACATTTGTACCTTCTGTTTGTGTTCTCAGAGTACTTCAGGGTTGTGGTTTCCTGCTGTTTGTGCCTTTTTTGGCTCAAAGTTGTGAGTGCAGAGCACCTCTTCTTGGTGCTAATGGTTTATCATTAGTTAATTAGGTTTTTACACACACACACACACACCGGTCTGTGATAAAAATAGACTGTGCACACAAAGCTGTGCAACATTACACACAAGCTTTCACTTTATTTTAGAATGTGATCTGAGATTTACCTTCTGTTATTAATCCTCGGTGGCCTGAGTTTAAAAAGCTGCTCTTGTGCTTTGACCTCAGCAGGTCTGCGTATTTCAGGCCTGTTTGCTGCTGGTCGATGGTAATCTCACACTTTAAGTATTTTATCTGTGTGTGTGCGTCCGTCTGTGTGTGTGTGTGTGTGTGTGTGCCATTTCTGTATGTTGAAGGGGACTCAGTGTTTTCTGACTCCTCTCTAACTGTGCAGGTCTCACTGGGCCATGGAAGTGTCATCTGCTCAGGCCTCATACACCACACACACACACACACACACACACACACACTCTGTGTTTCTCTCATGCTGGTGAGGAGCAGACATAGCCCAGAGCTTGCTGTCATCTCATCACACTGTGCAGGTCCAACTGTTTGTGTGAGCGTGTGTGTGTGTGTGAGCGCGCGTGTGTGTGTGTGTGTGTGTGCTGTCACTGTGAACTTCAAACTTAAAGAAACACAAAATAAATCTGCAGACTTTCTCTTCCATCCATCCATTCACTTCCGTTTATCCTTTTCAGGGTCGTGGGGGTGCTGGAGCCTATCGCAGCTGTCTTAGGGTGAGAGGCGGGTCCACCTGGACAGGTTGTCAGTCTGTCACAGGGCTAACACATATACACACATATTCTCTTTTTTTTAAATCTGTTGATGACATCATTGCGATGCCAAAGCCAAAGCCATCAGCTCCTGTGGTCTAAATCCAGTTTCTATGTTTTACTGCTGTCTATGAGTTTGTCCTCATAACACTGAGGTTTATGAAAGTGGTTGAAAAATGAGTGCATTGTGTAATTTCCGGCTAAAGGCCTCTTTGTGCCACTATATTTCTGCTCATTACCAGCAGACCTGTGTATTCTAATGGAAAACCCAATTAGCTTGTACGCAGGGCGAATGCTAATGGGAATAGCACATAGTTTTGAGTGCTTAACAGCATGCATTTATGTGGTGGCTGGCTGCACAATTCATTTGGCAACCATCAAGAAGTAATTTGAAAAAAGGTAAGAAAGAATGCAGGATGATGAGAGAGAATGTACCCGTTTATAGGCGCTGAGTTTCAGGGGCTGTGAAAAGCCCACTTTCCTTGTTACTGAGAGTTTTTACAAAGCTGAAGAGCACACACATGAAAGCGCTGACCCACGTTACGAAGAAGCACGTCACAATAAAAATCTGTTGGAGGGATGCACTAAAAAACCAAAAGCTGACAATCGGACGTGCTTTGGTTCACGTCTGTTTGTAGCAGCTCTGAATGCCATCAAACAGGTTGCTCTACCTGTCTGTACATAAACGTGTGGTGTGCAACACAAGTACAGTTTCTGCAGTGCGGTGTGAGGATCTGTGTGCTGCTGCTGAAACACTGAACTCAGGTCAGTTCTGAGAATCGTGTGAAGTTCTCAGAGGAAACCTTAACGTTTCATTTCATTTCTGACCAACGCGAGCGAGAACACTCCAACATCTACACGCTGCTCAGAACCTGCAGACTGAGACTTTTAGTTTTGCTATTCTTTGATTTGCTGACGCCTCCTGATTCCAGGAAATATAAACTACTTAAACAAATAAATAAATAAATATCTTCATGTTTGTGGTGCAGAGTTTGTCACAGTGTAAAAAGTCTAATTAACATTTGTTAATCAGCCAAGTAATTACAAGTAGTAAAGCACGGAGACACGTGTAAATATCCATGTGATCTTATCCGATCTATTTTCTGTTGTTTCACGTCGATCAGAGCGCGCAGCGAGGAACAAAGGACTGACTGATGCTGACTGTCTCGCTCTGTGCTAACAGCTACAGATACATGTCATGTAGCAGGCTGGAGGAGCCGGCTATGAGTGGACAGAACAGCCTTTGGCTGTTTGCTTTAGAGGAAACAAGGTGAACCTGGTGTCACAGTAACAGAATAACCAGAAACTAACTGGGTGGTTACACTGAGACAGCTGAGAGGACAGAAGGAACCTCCACCCACACAGGATGGTGACTCCTCCCCCACCTGACGACGAGTCACCAGAGAGCAGCCCGCCTGACGCTCAGGCTGTTTCTAAAAGGAGAGGCATGTGATATCTCACGTCAAGTTCAAACCAACTGTAAAACCTGCTTCTGCAGACAGAACCACAGGTGCAGCATCGTGAAGAAAGACGTTTTGATTTACAGTCATACAAACGGAATAAATCTAAACTAAATGGGAAGCAGGCAAAAGAGCTGATAACGACAAAAGAGAGGAAAGGATCCCCAGCAAACACAATCGAAGTCCTGACGGGATCACAGCGTCCGAGCTGCACGGACAGGAACCGCAAACTCAAGTTTTAGCTTTTCCAACCATGATGAGACTAAAGACCAGCACCCAACAGTTCTCCAGTCAAAATGTTACACAGCTGCAGGAGACTGACCCGTAGCACAGAGATGAACGTACCTGAGTCACGTGACGTCTCGGGTCCTTTAAGAATCGACCAGTCCAGTGTGACGTTCGTGTCAGCGGTCCAAAGCGGCTGGAAGCCACATCAAGTTTCCGTCCCTCCCCCATTCACCACAGCTTCTACAAACACATGTTCCTCCTCTCTGTCCCCCAAACATGCGACCTTACAAGCCCTAAATCACCGGAGATTTACAATCACCCCCAACTCAGCCTTTCCTCCACCCTTTCCCCTGTAGACCAACTCCACCACCCCCATCCCTGTCTGTCTCCAGGAAGAGGACAGCTCAGCAGTGCTGCTGATTTATGGACACTTAACACTGTAATTCTCTGCTGTGTGAGTGTGTGTGTGTGTGTGTGTGTGTGTGTGTGTGTGTGTGTGTGTGTGTGTGTGTGTGTGTGTGTGTGTGTGTGTGTGTGTGTGTGTGTGTGTGTGTGTGTGTGTGTGTGTGTGTGTGTGTGTGTGTGAGTATGGTGGGCTTTGGAGAGAGCCACATGTTTTGTGAGGATGTAAAGTTGTAGATGACATGGGTGGGTCTGACTTCCTTTGGATAATTTATGGATGCGTGTGTGTGTGTGTGTGTTTGTGCACGTGTGTGTGTGCGTGTGTGTTATGCCTAACCAACAGAGAGGGAAACAGGACAACATGTCATCAGAGACTTTAGTCACAGAATGTAAGACTTTGACTGCAGAGTCTGATACTTCCCATCATGCTCTGCTGGAAGCTGCTGAAGGTGCACTTGATAGCTGAGAGAAGGAAGCATTCTCATTGGTTTTTGAGGTTCACTGTTTAATAAGAGAACAGGGTTTATGTATGAAAACACTGAAGACTCTGACTCAGTCGTCTTACAGCAAAGATGATGAAGATGATGTGAGCACGCCTCTGCTGTAGCTAACAGCAAACAGTCGTGGCGTTATGTAGAGACCAGAAGTTCACGCTCAGTCTCCGCTCAGAAACAACGTTCTTGGTTTTGGGACCTTCTGCTCTGTTTGTCCTTCCCACTTCCCAGTTGATTATTAACCTTCATGCTTGCACCCCACTGCTGTTTTCCACACAACAGTCAGGAAGCACTGGTGCATCTGAAGTTAAAGCATTTCCAACCGTGTGCATTGAGCAGGGCGTGCACAGTACTTGTCTTCAGCTTTGCAACAACATTCAGAAAAATGCTGTAAAGTGACGTCGACACGTGCTGCACGCAGCGAGCCTTGGCTTTGATCTACGCTTTGAATCGGCGCTGTAATGCGCTGCCCTGCCATCACTAAATGTGACAGCTCACATGAGAAATGCTATTTTTTACAGAACTGACTGGCAAACCGTTTTGGTTCAGTGGAATTACGGCCTGATTAATCAGCCATGATTAGCATTTAGCCAGCCCAAGTGGAACGCCGGGCCTGATGTAGGATATTTATTTATACACCTCCACCCTCCGTTCTCTCCGACACATTAAGCTGCCAGTCTCGTCAGGCTGACAGGGTCAGCGCCACCGTTTATTATGGGACTTGGGGAAGAGTCTGCCAGAGAGCTGGAAGCCTGCTGGAAGCTGATGTTTATGCCCAGCCTCCCTTTGCTGTGTCTGTCATGGCTTCTTCTCAGGCCTGCATGTTCTTCCTGTAAGGTTCAGCAAATACAGGTAAATAAAAACCATGTTCCATGGAGGCAGCAACTACCAGCAGAAGAAGGTGCAACAAACTCTGGAAAATACCCTTACCAGGAAGGAGACCACCCCGGGTGGAAACTATTGATCTCTTACTGCGAGCATCCATTACAACACAGGGAGCATTAACCAAGGAGAGGTGGGAGAACCTGGAGCTCCACAGGAATGCAGGTACAAGCATCCAAACTGCACAAAGAAGCGCTATAGCAGGCTCTGATCCCCGGATGCTAACCACACAGCTTCATTACGGTGATGCTTCGCTTGACGAAGCGGCCTGCTGCAGTAGAAGCTGGGGTGACTGGCGGTCATCATTCCAGACGATGGCGGCGCTGTTATGGCCGAGTCTTTTCTAAGACGTGTGGAACAAACTGTGAACCTGTGCTGGAGATGCACACAAACTCTGGCTTTCATTCTCCTATTCATATTCCCATTAATGCCAACAATGACTGAAAATGTTAAATCAACAGCTTTATTAACGCTCGGCGTTTGGTGACAGACTTTCCTTCTTCCTCCTAACGTGCTGTGACTTTTTCAGTGATGTACGCACACCTGGTCGTTGCTTTCTGCAGGAGCAGCCATTTGTTTTGGGCCATTAGCTCCATGAAGCAGGACCGTTAATGGAAAACATTCAGGTGAGGTGAAAGTGCAAAAAGTCCAAGCGCCATGTTAATAAATGATTATTAATTGCTTCGATGTTATTTGCTAATAAGTCTGTAGAAAAGTTGGGCTTCAATGAGGCGTAATGTTTGAATGTCTTTTTCTTAAATAAGATATTTTATCATTTTAATTTACTTTTTAATCTGCGCTCTGTGCTTCTGCTGGAAAATGAAGACATTTTATTCTCTTTCTTGGTAACATGTTGTACTATTGTAGGGTCTACCTTACAAAATAAAGCGCCTTGAGGCAACTGCTGTTGTGATGCGATGCTGTATAACTAAAAGTGAAATGAATGTTATTTTCATATGTGAGACAGATGGGGACAAGCAACACCGTGCTAACCCTAGCATGCTAACAACTGTCACTGGGAAGCTGATCTCCGACATCTTTTTTGAATGTCTCATTTGTTGCATGCAGCTCAGGTAATCTCCTCACATCCAGCAGGTCACAGGTCAACCTGCTGAGGCGAGGCATTTTGGCTGCACGCTAAACATTCAGAGTTTAGAAACTAGAGTAGTGTAGTTGTTAGGCGTCAGTGTGATGATACGGATCAACCAACCAGGAACCCTGACATTAGTGTTCTCTTACAGGCAGTTGTTCTGTAGGGTTAGTTGTTACTGGTTGTGGTTGTGGTTGATGTTCACACATACCAATGTAGGTATGTGGTATGTGTGAACATCAACCAGGGTGTCAGATATCAGAAAAGACATTTTTTTCTAATACATAATATAAAATAACTATTTTACTGGAAAACAGATCACTGGTCTCTTTCTGGGCTTTAAGTATGTGCAGAACTAGTGCTGTGTTGTCTAAGGAGCTTGGAAGACGTTTCACCTCTCATCCGAGAAGCTTCTTCAGTTCTAGGGTCAAATGGTGGAGAGTCCCATATTTAAGTCCTAGGAGAGTGTCCCTCCAAGGGGATCATGAACCCCCTACTGATCCTCTACCTAATCACACGAGGTGTGAAAACGGGTGTGGGTGTCAATCAGCCATGGTTTTGGGTGAGCTTAGTGGGAAACCTGGCCCCACCTTGTCATGTGATTTCCAGAGGTCAGATGGCCCAGGATGTGAGTGGGCGTTAAGGCGTCTGGGAATGGATCGGAAAACTGGATTATAGATGGCAGACAGTTGGTGTCGTAAACCACCGCCTCTGTTCAAAGATGGCCGTTCACAGTGGACATAGATGGCTTCTTTCACTCCTCTTTCAAATTATCTGTGTGATGAATAGTGTCATTGTAAAGTGCTTTGGGTGCCTTGAAAAGCGCTATATAAATCCAATGCATTATTATTATTATTATTATCTGTCTTCTCTGTCCAAAATGTGAACATTGGCATCCTCAAAAGAGTGACCTTTGACCTTTAGATGCAGATGGTGGCTCTTCTATGTTGTGCCATGCATTTGTTTGCTCTCGCCAATGTAGAGGTCTGAGCATTCCTCGCTACACTCTACAGCATAGACCGCGTTGCTAAATGTAATGTATGAAACATCTTCAAGCAACTTAAAGAAGTCCAGATGCTTTCCTTTCCCAGCTCCTTGGACTACTGTGACCTGGATGACTAAGAACCTTCCCAGGCATAGGGCTGGGTTGTTAACCTAGTGGCTACGGTGGAAAACACACGTTCCAGGGGCAGGCTTTATGGCAGCTTTGACACCAGAGGCAGGCATGGACCATCATTTTTCAGCTTGTCCACTGATGAGATTTTGGCACATTTTTATGCATTTCAAATATACACCAGGATCGAATGATTCAGCAAAGACATTTTTGAAAGGTTTAAAGGTCATTCTCAGTGTGATTTCATAAAAAACATTCCTGGCCCTCTTTAGTGCCGTGACTCAGATATTTTGAAGGTGGTGACAATAATCCTTGGTTACCATGTTGATGCTCCACACGTGTAGATCAGGTGTGTGAAACACACACCAGGTGTGGTCAAAATCTTCCGTTAGCCTTCCCATTAAAACCAGTCCTGTGATGTTTCTGTTCTGTTTTCTGTCACATTAAAATAGTCTAGAATAGATTTAGTGCACATATTATGTTGGTCATAAAACCCTCTTTGCACCCTGATAGCAGACATGTGGGGACCTAATCTCAGTTAGGGAACTTCAGTGTAGTGTTGGCCTGATGTTGAGACCAACCTGATGTCTGGCCATAGTTAGATGTCAGTTGTATATTCGATGAGTTCGACAAAAGTAAATGCCAGGACCTGTCAGCTGGCATGGGGCGAGAGCCAAGGCACACCTGAGCAGGTTGCTAATCTGTCGCAGGGCTAACACAGAGAGACAAACACCCTCCACAGCGTGTGTGGACTGCAGGAGGAGCCCTGAGAAACCCACACATGAACGAGGAACTGAGCCTGGATTCAAACCCAGGAGCGCTTCGCTGTGAGTCGAGTGTCAGAATCTGCAGGCTTCACTGGAAAGATCTATCAGGCACCTGACATCCCTGGTCTCCACCCCTGGGCGGAGCCATCATCTCTCCTGCAGTCCTGCACACCTGAGGCTGATTTTGGGTAATCAGGTTGAGGATTTCAGCCCCACTCAGACTCTCCTTCACTGCCAGTTGGTCAATGACCTCACGTTGGTATTGGCTCTAAGGTTTTTCATGCTCATGCCGCTTGTTTCGTTGCTCCTGGGTTTCCTGTGCTACAGAATTCCTGGACCTCCTTTGCCATCACGTTCTACCTCAGCTCACCTCGGATTATCTTCGCATTCTGGAAGAATACAAAAAGCCTTGCCCGCCTGCCCTCCAGCCACCGCTCGCCACCTCAGACTGAGGTCAGCCAGCCTTTGCCACTACTCCCCCGGATCAGCACCGCCTCTCCCTCAAAGCCAAGCTCACCCCGGCCACCACTAAGCACTATCAGTCATTACCACCTCCACCCTGCACCGGCCGCCTTATCAACCCCGTTCTCTTTTCTTCCCAGACGCACCCGCTCCGTCCCCGTCGCAACCTGCTAATTTCACCCCCACTGACCCACGGCGACATTATTAGCAACACCTTGTCATGAATTCACCTGTTTACGTAATAATAAGCACTGTAAAACGTACCAGCCGTCTCTGTTGTAGTTCTCTGCGTTTGAGTTCAGTTTAGCTATTTTCCCGTGGCCATTGTGACAACCACAGTTCCCTTTCATTTGATAGCCATTCACAGACATGTGTGTTAAAATCCAAGGAGGGATTTGACTAACTTGCCCACTCATTCATCGTATCGGTCCTTTAACCACATGGTCTGCATGCCCTCAGCTTCCTGGAGTCTGTCACCTTCATCACTGAGTTTGAAGAGTTTCTGTTTCCTCGTCAGGCGTCCTCTCTGTGTATTTGCTCACCTTCCTGCATCTCTCCGTACACGCCTGTAATACTGGCGGTTGGCCCTGGGCGGCATTGCACTGCTCTCTCTCAGGACTCCAACAGACCTGGAAATATGGCTGCCAGGAGAGGCGGTGGCAGATGGCTGACATAGCATTTTCACCCATAACGCTCCAGTAAAACTTTAACTCCAGAGATTTAGTGCGAGCTCTTTGCACTTTGCAAGCTGCAGCCGCTGGTATATTTTTTCAAAAGTCCCAAACTGATGCTTTTGCAAGCGGCACATAAACATGGTTTATTGATTGTGCTGTTAAAAGATTCAAAGGGTCAGTATCATTTAGCAAAGACAGTTTTAGAGGACAAATAAAAGCTAAAAATTACTCAAACGTTGTGGCAGGCATCATCGATTTTTAGAGGAAAACAGAATCCTGAATTAAATTATTCATCGTGTCATAATATTGACTGATGACGACGGAGGACAATAATTTAGAAATTTAAGGGTTCCTCGGCAACAATGGCAATTAAGGCATTTAATTCACCCGGTTAGACTCTTCGAGGGCCCGACCGCAGTCCTAACTCTCAATTTGTCGCAGACGCAGTGAACGTCGCGCTTACTCCAGACGTGTCCAAAGACAAAGCTTCATGTCCACAACCCTCGCAGAGCTTGGCCTGTCTAAATACTGAACAGTCGGTGTTATTTCATCCATCACTTTCATTAATACTAAATGACTCAGAAACACCAAGCTGCCCTTCCCCAGGTTCACGAGCGCGTGTCACTGCCGCCTGTTGGGCTCTGCTCTGGAGGGAGTGTCGAGCACTAACGAGGCCCGCGGTGCACGTAAGAACGGCAGGGTGAGCTTCCAGGAGACCGAGCGAGCGACGCCGCGTTATGGGGCTCAGGTGAGAGATCTGCACACATCTGTGTGCGTTTCTATGCACAGTGACGTTACGTGAGGATGTTTTTATTTACTGCACGTGCCTGCATGTGCCTCTGCTTGGGGCCCATAAAAGAGTTGGCCTGTGTCACTGACTGAGATAAAGAAATGCCTGCATGACTCTGTCCTGAGCTGCTTCTTCCATTCATCTGATTTTATTTGAAGTTTCATCCATCTGTGGGAAGTGAAGGCGTTTCACACTCAGCGTTGCACTCTGGAAAGGAAATAAGCTTAAAAAGGCTCTGCTATGGTCACTTCCACACTCGCCCGCCTTTCTGCACAGCATAGATCTGATCTCATCTCATCTCCTCGTTTCATTTTTGTTTTTGTCAATGATGAAAAGTACGATAAAAATCCCACATCACCTGTGTGTGTAAATGCCTACCAAGGTTCATCCTCTGGGGAGAAGGAAGGAAACCCCCAGCCCCTCACGCTTGTGTTGAAAGTTTGTTTGCTGTTCAGTCGTGGGCCTTCCTCACGCTGACCAGGCTGCTGTTGTAAAGGCGCCCGGGATCATTCAGCTGCCTCTCCACAGTCTCTCCTCCTGCTGATCGAGGTCTTGGTTCTGGAGGGTCGCTGTAACCCTCTCTGGGTCTCTGGGCCGCGTGCAGCCCCTCACTTCATCTGAAACAAGCTGCTTTAAGACCAGCAAGCTAAGCCAAGGTTTGTGTACACAGGCAAATACTGAGTTTACTAAAATATGTCCACAAACATCGTGATGATCAGTAACCGAGACACAGACGCAGAACAGCTGCAGTACCCACATGAAAGGAAGGCAAAAACAGGAAATCACTTTTACACGTTTAAAACATAGTGCAACACACAAGGTGTTTTATACTGTAAGGTCACGACCCCGAATACCCAGAAAACCCCATCAATTAGACAACAGTGGGAAAGACACTTTTAACAGGAAGAAAGCCAGAGCAGGACAAAACACACACTGCAGGAGAGCGAGGCAGTGATCAGTAATAACTGTTGATCGAACGCAGCAGCAGAGTATAAACATGCAGATGAGTGGCAGAGGGAGGAAGATGAACCGCCTCGCACCTGCAGCAGAGGTACTTCCTGTAGCCTCCACCTCAGCGCATCTCCATCTATTTGTCCGCCAGTAGCAAGCCAGTAGGCTGGATGCAAAGCTTTATCTCCACGCGTTAACGTGATAGAAGAATGGAATCTTATCTCAGCCACAATTTATAAAGACCATTTGTCATACAGCACATTATGTATTTATCACATCAGAGCAGGAAGGATGGTGCAGGCGAGATCCGCTCTCACGTACCTGGTCAGTGTTGTATTATTGTACGCTATATATCTCCATTTTTTCACTACCCTGGATCTGAAATTAACTTGCACTCCAAAGCCTGTGACTTAATAGGATAAAAATATAAAGAAATATAAAAAAAAGACCTCGTTGGGATCAGTGAGATTTACAATATATATTAACTGAGTGTGGAGCTGTGATGTGCAGACTGATAAATGTGCAGGAATTACTCAATTCTTTCTCTTTTAATAATTCTGTCATCCTTACCCGCCATTTGACCATTACACTATTGAAGTCATTTTTTGCAGAAATAGGTAATATCATCAGTCATTATAATCATTTAATACATCTCCTTCTCCTCCATCCTCTTACTTTTGGCTCCTAAGCCGGTGCCAAGTCCTGTATCTAGTAGCTCCTCATGGAAATGCGTTTGTGGAATTGGGCTGCCTGCCATGTGGAACTATAACAGGGCACATCCGAGCTGTACGGGGGGGGGTTACAAATCTGTGGTTTATGTGTCATTAATTCACTTTGTCTCGTGGTCCTGCCTCCCATTGTACTGTGGAGAGTTTACAATGAGCTGCTTCATGGAGCGATCACAGAAACAGGAAGAGTTCACGCACACTTTGTGCACAATTATTAGGCAGGTTGTATTTTTGAGGATTAATCTCATCATCGATCAAGGTCAGCGCTCTCAGTAAATCCAAACCTAAAGCTGAATGTTAAACAATGTAAGTGAGGTTTTGTCTTTAAGAGAATAAATATATTTATGTGCAGAATGATTAGACAACTAAATGAAAAACATTTTCCCCTCTCACTAGTTTATTTGCAAATGTTAAAGTGAGAATAATAAAACAACTTGGGCAAGGCTAGCTCAGTAAGTAGAGTGGTTGCCCCATGATCAGAAGGTTGGGGGTTCGACTCCACTGAACGGCTACTTTGAGGTACCCCTGAGCAAGGTACCGTCCCTACACACTGCTCCCCGGGCGCTGCATTGGTGGCTGCCCACTGCTTCACTGGGTGAATGGGTTAAATGCAGAGGAGTAATTTCTCTACGGGGACTAACACATGCACATTATTATTATTACATTACATTATTACAACTCAAAATGTCAAATAAACATTTCTGACATGTCAAAATAAAAATGTGACCAATATAGTATAACTGTCCCAAGCCTTCCATTCATGGAGTCTGTCAGGTTCTGAATCTGATGATGATCAACTTTGTTTTGCATATTTATATGCATTATATATCCTATTCATGTAACCCAGGGTAATCAGAGCACTAGGTGCAGTGACTCCTAAGCTAGGCGAGTGGCTCCAGCGGATCCCAGG
>VUQR01033126.1:0-15971 GCA_015108515.1 Hemichromis elongatus
AGGCAAATATTGACAACTACACAAAAGGTAGCCGCTAAAGCCTTCAAGTTTCAAAACAGAACAAACAAAACAGACTGCTAAATCGTCAATTCCACCTAGAAACAAAATATTAATTCTAAAAAATAAATCTTAGTTTGTTTTACAGAAGAACAGACAAAACTTTTGTCAATATCAAATAAACTGAGAACTAAAATGAAATTCTCAGTCTCTCCTTGTTGTACAGCTTAGCTTTTCAAACAGTTTTAAAATAAAGATGCGAACAGAACATTGTTTAAATCCTAGGTGCAATCATATATATAAAACTTCAGTCTGACAAAAGCCTACAGGTTGCGGGACAGGAAGACAAGTCTACCCACTGCTTCAAGCTTTAAAGCGGCCTTTATTTTCTCAATGCTTCATTTTCGACCGTGTTTATTGGTAGCATGTGTTTAACAAGACAGTAGGCTACGGCATTCGTTATGTCGCTATGTCTCTTAGCTTTTTTGTCACATGGTAAGCCGCTGGAGAAAGCCGACCCAACTTCGCAGGGTTGTTTTCCATGACGAATTAGCGCTTTCAGTCAGAGATTGAGCGTGCTCCAGTGGGTGGCACTGCTTCAGCTGATCAAAAAGGTTTGTTGTATTTCCAGACTTTGTGGGAACATGCTTTCGGCACAATTCGGCTGGTTTTTCTCTAGTCGGCACACTCACTTCCTCCATTACCCGACACGGTCGCTGGCTGCTTCCCAAACAAATACACATGTGCCGCTTGGCACTTGTGCTATATGTAACAAGTCACGTGACGTGACGCTGCAGCTGTGATTGGTTCGGCTCTGCACTACTACGGATTGGCTGTTCTTATGTTCTTATGTAAGAGAGGAAGAGAGAGAGTGAGAGATGAGGTCTATCGCAATAGTTTCATTTCTCTATCGAAAAAAAGTTATATCGCGATACATATTGTTATCGTTCTATCGCCCAGCTTTAGTTTGATCACCAACGATGAAGAGGAGACGCTTAAACTGGCAGCTTGGTGTTCTACCAGCAATATCATCCTTAACATAAGACAAAGGAGATTGTGGTAGATTTCAGGAAGAAAATAGATGCACAGAGAGTCCCCAGCTTCTGATATCTGGGGTGAACATCACTAAGGCCATCTGTTGGTCTGCACACACCTCCACTGTCATCAGCAAAGAACAAAAACCCCTCTATGATTAAAAAAGGCTGAGCAAACTTTCACAAGATCTCCTTTATCCTGAAACTGTTCATCACTGCATGGTACTGCGCAGCATTTAACAGGGCCAGAGGTCTTTGCAGTGTGTTGCATGGATTGTGGCACACAGCTGGCACAGATGCTGAGGACATCTACTTGCCTTGCTGTCTGGTTAAGGCCTCGGAGATTCTTGGAGACCCCTCTCACCCCACTCAAGACCTCTTTGAACTGTTCCCCGCTGACAGACGTTACAGGACTTCCCACTCACATGCCACAAAGATACCGAGCAGCTTCTCCCTCAAGCGGTTAGACTCCTGATTCAGTGACACCAGACATTGTTTGCAGTCTGCTAATGTTGCAAGTTACTAATATATCATATTGTTAATTCTTGTTTCATTCTTTGAAACTTACAGTGCATCTAGAAAGTATTCACTGTGCGTCACACTTTTGTTCCACATTTTGCCATGTTACAGCCTTATTCCAAATGGGATTCCATTCATTTTCCAACCCAAAGTCCTAAACACAAAACCCCATAATGGCAAAGAGAAAAACATTTCCTTCCCTGCCTGGCCAATCTGATAGATTGTGATAGAAGGGCCTTATTCAGGGAGGTGACCAAGAACTTGATAGTCACTCCTGACAGAGCTCCAGTATTGATCTGTAGAGAGAGGACAACCCTCCAGAAGCAAAACCATTTCTGTAGGAGTCCAACAATCAGGCCTGTATAGTAGAGTAATTGCTGTCAAAAGTGCAGCAGCAAGGGCTGTGAATATTTATGCACAAGTTATTATTTTTTTTGTTATGTTTTTGTAAAAAATTTGCAAGAATTTCAAGCAAATGATTTTTATTTTGTAATTAGGGGTTTGCGCGTGTCGAATTTTAAGTCTTCATGGATGCACCGTATGTCTGTTTTTATTTTTTTGTTTTGTCTGTTTGAAGCAAGAGATGCCTAACCAGAATAATCCTATCTGCACTGCAGTACAATGACATACAATTAGATATAACATGTTAATTTGAGGGCTTGCAGATGCCAAGCTTACTTTTTTTTCTCATAAATGTTTGACTTTCCCATCATATTTATTAAGCTGTTGTTTTAAAGTCATTTAGTTGACTTTACAGAAATTTAAAGTCAAGCTGAAAATGCAGATGTGTCTTTTTTTCCCCCTAGATGAGGGGAGGCATGTGTGGCAAATCCTTTTTCACATGTGCGTGTTGATATTTTCTACATTTCCAACCTCCTGCTGACAGAGTTATGGCCTGCAGGCTGTGCCTTATTCTGCAGGAAATTCCACCCTCTTAAAGTAAATCACATTTCACATTTGACATATCTCTATGTATTTTTTCAGTAATGCATGTCCTGAGTAGCAGCGTAGTGCACAATGACAAGTCGAGAGGATACTCCACAGTCATTCTCAGTTACTGAGTCATCCTGGCTTGAACTGCCAGCTGGCAATGCAGGCACAGACTTCCAGGCAATACTGAAAGCCACTCTGTAGCTGGATTTATAGATCTGAGTCTAAAGCTAACTGGAGATAAAGGAACCAATTCTTCATAGATCTTCAGTTAGGGTGTGGAAAAGTGGCAACTTTTAACTGAAGAACAGAACTGGCTGTCTGTGGAACATCTTTTGCTTGATTTGAGAGCCTCTGTGACTGCATACATTCAGTCATGACAAATAAAGGTAGGTGGAAAGAGCAAAGGGAGGCAATGAGAGAGTGAGATCCCCATTCCTTATAGACAGCCCATCCACCCTCATGACCCTGCTGTCTGATTGGACTGTCAAGCTGTAATAGAAGTGATTGAGAAGGTGCGAGAGGAATTAGGCATAGAGGGGAAAAAGTGGAAAAAGACTGACCACCCTGCAGAGAAAAGGAATCAAATGGAAAGAAGATATAGACAAGAAGACAGATGATTGAAAAGTAGGCTGCAGGATTAAAAGCCAGGGTGGGAATAGATAAGAAAAATGACAAAAAAATATTCAAGTTTTTATTGGTGCTTCTGTGGACAACTTCGAAGTACTCTACAAAGACCATACAGAGATACACAGGAAAAGGCGAGAGCTCTCAAACGGGAAATCATCGAAAAACATGTTTTCTTGGATCAGCGATGGTAGGACCTTGATGTAAAAGTTTTCAGGAGGATCAAAGGTGTCTCACAGTTTTACAGCCGGCATGCAGCGTGTCTTCATGAATTATTAAATAAACTACGGATTGATGCGGGAGGTGAGAGGGCCAGGGAAAAGATAAAGATTGAGACCGATTGTGGGGATCGCAGCAGAAATAGTTAAAGTGCCATCCCAGTGTTTGAACGTTGTTTGTCTCTGAAACGGGAAAATTAAGTCAGCAGTCAATGAATACTTGCACTTAAACAGATCATACTGGCCAAAAATGCCCAAGTGCACAAAAACAGAAATGGAAAGAAATAAGCTAGCTCTGATGTGTAGCTAAGCTTGTGAATATGTTAGAACAGAAGAACGAGCTATCATACATAATCTCAGCTCACCTCAACAATTGCCCAAAGCAGTCTAAGCATCAGTTTCCATCAACTCGTTTCTCAATCATGCTCTGATCTTTGCCATCTTTCAAACTTCAGGCCTAACATTCATCAATCACTGGTACAACCCACTTTGATCCTAAGTGAGCGAGTGAAACTGCACATTCTGCCAATGTAAAGAAGCCTCACTGCACATTTAATCCCTAGGATATCTTAATATAAGATAAAGACGTGATTAAACAAGCACATCTTAATTTTTCTATATAACAAATGTGTAAAATTGCAAGAAAACCTTCTGTTGGCTAAATGTCTACACTGTTCCGTATTTATAAAACATAACGTTTTTGTTGATTAACTACTTTGGTGTTGTACGAATGGCTGTGGAGAAGGACATTATCAGCAGGAAAAGCTCTAAAACTTATAAAAAACAGAGTTAAAGCCGAAAAGTGCATGTATACCCTCATATTTTCCAAAGTCGTCCAGCGGGCCGGATTGGAGTCTTTGCCAGGACAATTTTGGCCCCCAGGCTTTATGTTTGACACCACTAATCTAGAATTATCCTTCTGGATTCTTTATCTCTATGCTGTGGCTTTTCAAATATTAAGCTACTGAAAAAGAATTATTAGTTTTATGTTCAGTGACACTTTGGAAAAGTCAGTGACTCCAACAGCACTTTTTTATTTTGGGTACACTACTATACTGCACTCCTTCTACCACAGTGACACTCATAACACATTATTATACAATAAATGTCACCCAGTCAATTAAAATTTATATAACTCTTCTTGTTTGGTGTTGGTTTATTAGTAATCAGAGAAAAAACTAAAACTAAAACTAAACATTTAACATGAAGTCACAGATGTCAGGCTGTGATTGGACAATCACTGTGCTTGCACAAAGTTTATTAAAAAGCTTGTAAATAGCAGTTTTAAGTCTAAATAACAGTAAAAAATGTAGTCTGCTTTCTACATCAGATTTTCCTGCACAGCATTTCTATCAGCTTTCCACAAGCCCTGTCATGGATGATGTCTCTAAGCGGCAAGTGGCGTTGTGCCAACATGCACATCCTGTGTGGTAAATCATTAAGATGTTTACTCATGATTAAAGACGTTCTTTCTGCCTGAAAAGCTTCAGATGTGTACCACGGTACACTAAGAGCAGGCATGAGATGGTGTTTGATAAATGATTCAACACTCGGCTAATCAATTCCCACAAGATCCTGGTTGTTGCTTTGGATTAATTCGTGACTCAGTTATGGGTTGTATCAGAGAAAGTGCTGCGTTTGTTTGTGCAGGTCCTCGTGGGACACGAGCTGACCTCTGTGTGTGATCTGTTTTTCTGATCTTTACAAATGAGATGAAAGCAGCAAGAATGAATCCCATGAAACATCTCTGGGTATTCTTTCACATTTTCTTTGGACACACACTTCATTTTCTGTCACTGCCAATTATTTTTTAAGAGAGAAACTAAGAAAACCATGATAATAACAAAAATGGTACTATAGAAAGATGCTTATTAAATTGATTTAAGCTACATAAAAGTAATTTCACAGCGTGAAAGCAAATCACTGTTTTCTATTTCAAAACCTTTACATGTAGCAACTTAATAATTAACGATTTTCTTCTTCTTTTATTCCTAAAACTAGGTAGAACCAAGAAGAGGAAGGGAGTGTGTATGAGTGTGTTTTTTGTGTGTGATATCAGGCTTGCTACTGGGTCTTGGTGGCATGAACAGATATTCAGTGCTGTCATGCTATCTGCTATAATGTTTTACTTTGATTGGCCTTAATTGAACTAATTTAAGTTGTTAGAGTTTTCTGAATTGATGCAGCTGTTATAGCCACTTTGAGAAATTACTAATTACATGTCACAACAATCATGTGGCACCAAGTTAATTCAGGCAACACCAAATGGTCTCATAGCAGTAATTAATTAAAAAAAAAAGAGGCTTAAGAAAGCTAAGTCAAAACATATGACTGAATATTGTCTTCTACACGCTCTGCATATGTTGGCACAGGTTATGTTATGTGCTTTAAGCAGTATTGAGCATGAGAAAATCTTAATGAAAGGGAGTTTAATGCACTGCAATGCAGGAAACCACATGCAAAAAAAGGAAACATCATCATCATAGTTGCAGCATGCACGCTTCAAATATAGTAAAACAGAGAGGACTCGCTGCAAGCACCAGAGATGGTAACAAAAAATATTTTCAAAAGTTCATAAAAAAGCCCCGTGGGTGTGTCAACTTGCATTTTAGCACATTTTGTCACAACGCCGATGCTTTAGTAAGTCCAGAAATCACACAAACACTACACAGCGACTGTGCCTCGTATGCATGTCTCAGCCAGGACTTGACCTTTCCCAAGTGGGCCTTTTTCACAGCAGACACTCTGACTTGTCACAGAGGGAAAAGCCTGGGGGCGTTAGTAATGACTACAATCCACTTAAGGGAGGGCCTGCTTTTGTGCAACATCAATACACCTGTGCTTTCCCTGAAGCCACGAGTCAAAATGTCTGCTGTGAAAAATCAGCCTTCCAGCTGCCTGCCTGTGTTTAAAACATGCATCTGCCCCATGTGAAGGCAAGATTTTTTTTAAAAATCACAGGAGGAAGTTAATTTAAACCAGTTAAACCGCAGTCGGTTTTCAAATGAACAAACTCAGATTTTAAACTTTGCAGATGTTTAATCTACAGTCTGTTTCTCTTTAGAGTTTGACAAGCAGGTATTTAAAGTATTAGCTTGGCATCTAAGAAATATATGTATTTGTTATTCATTGGTTTTAATGTGTGCTGATTTGTTATCTTTGGACAGAAGCTGACGAGCTGTTCCCTTTCCTGCTTTTAGTCATCGCTGTTAAGCATCTGCCAGCTGTAGCTTCAATCCTCACCAACCAATTGTGCCCTATAACACCATAAGTGATACTCCAAAGGTTAATTCTGTTCATCTGGATGTAGCATTTTCAGTAGGAGAAAGGTTTTGTCACTCATCCAAGTGACTTCTTCAGTCTCAGCTGACTGCAGGTTTCCCCAACCTTATAAACAGTGCATTTGCATAATGACCAAAACCAGCCCACTGAAGGGACAGCGGGCTGTGAGGTCAGTTTCCTTATGATTATGCAAATTCTTATGACCATTGATCAACAACCACTGATCAAAGACCACTGATCAATGGCCATGAGTACCATTCACAGAGAATTTGGAAATTGCTGCATTCACAGCATTGTAAGATGGTGAAAGGTGTACCCTTAAGCCCCCACCTCGATTCAGAGATGATCTTTCCCTTTTCACGTAAATGGCCTCCTTGACTCCGCGCTCAAACCAGCGTTCCTCCCTGTCCAGGATGTGTACATCCTCGTCATTGAAAGTGTTCACTGGCCTGTAGGTGTAAATAGACTGCAGAGAACTGGCCTGATGAGGTGGCTCTTCTATGTTGTGCCATCCGCGTCGCCAGAGGTTGTTTGGTTTCCCCGATGTATAAGTCCTGGCAATCCTCCTGACACTTAACAGCGTACACTATGTTACTTTGTTTGTGTCAGGGGACCCGATCTTTGGGGTGGACCAATTTTTGGCGAAGCGTGTTTTGCGGTTCAAAAGCCACCGAGACGCGGTGTGTGTCTCAACTGTTCCGATGCTCCTGACACGTACGTGATCACTACAGGTTTTCGCGTAGTCGGTGGTTGTCCTTCTCTCCAGGATCGGCTGGAGCTTTCTTTAGGAGTCTTCCCAGCTTTGACAAATGTCCAGCTGGGATAACCACATGCATTAATTTGAGGGGTTGCAGATGCCAAGCTTACTCAGAGTCCCCAGCTTTTTTTCTCATAAATGTTTAACGGAAGCCGCTCACTTCCGGCCTAGCCCACCTCATGAGGACCCGGCCAACTTAAACCCCGTAGGTCGGGTTCTCGTGAGGATGCAACCCATGAATTTGGAAACCCCTAAAATGTTCTCATGGTAGTCTTTCTGCTTTAGCAAAACTGTGCACCTACCCTTTTCTACCGGAAGGATGATAATGCTGTTGTCATTACTAAGTGATGTGAGTGCCTTCCTCTCCTCCATGCTGATGTTGGATGCTGGGGGCTTAGCATTGCTAAGACAGGCCAAAACCTTAGTCTGTAGTTGCTCTGCTTCCACTTCTGCAATATTGTTGTTTCGAATTGCTGTTTCTGTGGCTGTGATCAGTGATCAGATATCACCATAAGTGATATTATATTTTCTACGAGCTAGTCACTACACAAACACCTCATGAACACAATACGCTAAGATGGTATTTCCTGACTTAATGGCTGAAAAATGTCCGATAAAGTGTTGACATTCCGGAACTGGAATACAGCAAGCAGGGCAAACACGGCTAATCTGGTGATGGTGATCATCGCTCTTTTAAACCTCCTGAATGGGTTCACATTCCCACAGCTGCC
Organism: Hemichromis elongatus; assembly: GCA_015108515.1. Classification (NCBI taxonomy): domain Eukaryota; kingdom Metazoa; phylum Chordata; class Actinopteri; order Cichliformes; family Cichlidae; genus Hemichromis; species Hemichromis elongatus. The sequence continues at coordinate 8,096 of VUQR01033126.1, forward strand.
CAGATACTGTACGCTCCAGCGTCCTCCTCATTTGAATATGAAAGGACAGTGGGAGCTTACATCAAGATGACTGATTCTGAGACGAATGTCTGGAGACTCGTTTGTCATTTTGTGTCTCAAAGTTCAGAGCCCTGAATCTGTCTTTATATCAGAAGACCAGTGCATTAAAGATTTACTAATTAGACCTTTGTATATTATCATAAGACCTGAGTCAGAACTGGCTGCCAAGTCTGTAGAAAATGAATGTTTTCTGGCAGTTGCAACTCTCTAGATACTTCCACCTGCACCTATACTAGCATGGGGCTAACAGGCTGTCGAAAATCAGTTGCATACTTTAAAGGGGCTCGCTGTTTGTTCTAATTGTAGTCATGTAGTATTTTCCAGGGCTAATATACCTGTTTTCCCGTCAAAGAATATGAGATCTGATGTATTTTTCAGGATAGTTTTGCATGTGTGGGCTCGCTGATTGGCCTCTCATCTTGTTTTACTGTCTGCTGGGTCTGTTTCCTATTCTCCACAGCCTCTTTAATCTGATGTTGAAATGTATTCCTCTCACATGAAATTATTTTTGCCTGCTGCCAAGACATAGTAACATGATTTTCTGTCTTAGAGGCATTTTAGACTGCAAATTTTAAGTTCCCCGACTCTGCTTGATGTTCCTCTGAACGAGTATGGACTACAAGAATCTTTCTTCTTAGATGAGAGGCATGGGATTTAATAAATCATACCTCATTTCTTTTCTGTTTCATTTTTTTTTCACCTTAGGGGGTGTAATAGAAGCTGCCACATTCTGATGTAGGGTTTTTACAGCGGATGGATGGCATGTATTTCATTACTGTGTGATTGTATAGTGCTATGGCTATTGGAAAGTGTGACCACACTGATGTGTGATAGACTGGACATCTGACACTGTGCTAAAAAAAGCTTGCAGGTGACAGCTAGAGGTGGCATATTGTGCAGAAAAATATACAGGCTGTGAATGAAAACCTCTCTACTTGATATGTATGCATATACATAACAAATACTAAGGTGAACATATATATATATATATGTAATACTTTGCATGTATCGGGAATGTCAAGGTAAAAATAAATACATAACCCCTATTTGCACACATTTGTGACTGTTGCACCAGAGCATTACACGGTTGCTGCAAATTTGTTGGCTGCACATCCAAGATGTGCATCTCCCACCTGACGATATACCACAGGTGCTGAGATTTGGTGACAGTTGAGGCCATTCGAGTACAGCTGTTAGGTTGAAGCAACTAGTTCTCGATCATCTGAGCTTTGTGACATAGTGTATCCTGCTGGAATTGGCAATCAGAAATGTGGTCATAAAGGGATGGACGTGATCAGCAACATTTATCAAGCAGGTGGTGTTTAAATGATGCTCAGTTGGAACTAAAGGGTCTGAAGTGAACCAAGAAAATATCCCCCCCACACCATTACACCTTTACTGGCTTGGACTGCTGATACAAGGCAGGACGGATTCATGTTTAATGTTGTTTACACCCAAACGTTTTTTCCAGTCTTCAGTTGTCCACTTTTGGTGAACCCGTATCAATTGTCCCCTCAGTTTTCTGTTCTTAACTGGCAGAAATGGCACCCGATCTTTTGCCGTTGTAACACATCTGGTTCAAGGTTCAACATGTTGTGTATTCAGAGATGCTCTTCTGCATGCTTTGGCTGTAAAGAGGAGTTATTTGAATTTGTGTTCCCTTCCTGTCACCTCGAAGCAGCTCTTCTGAACTCTGACATAAAAATGTCTTTCTCCCAGAGAATTGCTGCTCACTGGATAATTTCTCTTTTCTTTGGACCATTCTCTGGTTGTGTGGAAAAATGCCAGCAGATCAGCAGTTTGAAATACTCAAACCAGCCCATCTAGCACTAACAGCCGTGCCACATTCAAAGACACTTAAATCATCTTTCTTCTGCATTCTGATGCTCAGTTTGATGCTCAGCGGGTATATATTGACCATCTCCCCATGCCTAAATGCATCGAGTAACTGCCATTTAACTGGCTGTCTAGATACATGTATTAACAAGTGGTTGAACAGATGCACCTAATAAAGTGGCAGTTGAGTAAATATATGAATATCCCTCATACTGTTCCATTTTTATGTCTGTGAATCTGTTTGTGAATACATCTTCAAAACTGGGACATTTATTTGGAACAACATTAATCTAACTAATTCTGATCTGTTTTCAATGAGAAAGTAAAAAAACAAAAAAATGCCTCATGCTTGTTGTTCTTTTTTTCCTCGCTAGCCTGGTTTATGATTAGATTCATGAATGTCTTCAGCAAAAAGCATGGTGCTAATACACAGGGTAGTGTGTGTGGGTGGAGGAGGCCAGTGGAGGAAATTGTTGTGCTGTTCAAACAAAAAAAGAAAGAAAGAAAGAGGAAAAAAATCATTGAGACTATCTCAGACATTGCATTTGTATTACACCAGTTTAAATTAAATAGTTACACATTTTCCTCTCACTTCAATAAAATACCCAATAATAAAAAAAAATAAATAAAAAAAACCTCCCTCAGGCACAAGGCGCATGTAAAAATGTGTTTTTTCTAAAACTAACAGAGCAGATTGTGAGCATTTGTACCGTGCAGGTCAATGAGTTTTCTTTTATTCTCACGTTCACACTTTACAATGTGCTGTTGCTACACTGAAGCACCTAAAGTAGTAGCAAAATCCTGTTACAATTTTTTTTTTTTGTCTTTTTGCAAATCTTAAAATTTACTTAATCTTAATCTCACAGCTGATTGGACCCAGAGTTGAAAACACAAGCGCCCTGCACTTCAGATAGACATGCTTTGAAAGCTGATATTAGTCTAAAATTGGACATCGTGGTGATGCATCCTGCTGACATAACCTGGGGTTACAGCTTATACACAACCTACCTCCACCTGTTAGGAGAGGGGTGATCTGTGTACCAGGAGCATTGGATTTAATATGAAAGGAAACAATTAACCTCACTTAAAATGTCCCTTTGTTTTGTTATTTTTTTTCTAGTGTTTGCCAATGGACTGAGGACCTCAAGTGGATGGCAAATGAACAACAAGCATCTATGTGAGTGCCACATGCCAGGAATGAAAAGGTCATAACACACTGTGCTAATGCAGTTTATCAAGCCTGACATAATTGGCCTTGTGTCCCATCTAACTCACAATTTTCCTATTCAAAGAAAAGTAGCTCTCAGGAGCTGCCATAGATTAAATGGGTAATAAATGCAGTTCTTTTATTTTAGCCTTTATGTTGTCTGCCTAACTGTGTGGCATCTCATCTCTCTAGTTGTCAAATCCTCAGGCCAGCATTCATTTGGGGATGCATGTTGTTGAAGACTACATTTCTGTAAAGCTTTTTATGATAATGATAGCAAAACGCTCCTTAATTGGATCTCACTGAAAGCTAACACAGCACAGTGAACTGAGCTGAAATGCATCACAGCCACAACAAACAAACAGAGTCTGTGTGGTTCCCAGTGTGGTTACTCAAAGGCTTTATAAACACTCCATGTGGAATCAAAATGAAACCTGAAGGAATAACACACCCAGCAGCGAACCAGTGCTAACCTTTAACCTTTTTGTTCCCATTCCCAATTTAATGAGAGCTTAAATAACTGCAGTAGTTTGTTCATATTTTGGAATAAGTGGACATGCATTTTAACCAAGTATACGGCTGTTTTTTTAACTGCTTACTCAGCTGCAGTTGCGGCATCCCGGAAAGGTCACCTCTGCATAACAATGTTAAAACAGAGAGAGGAACAAACATTTACACCCACATCCACACCTTCTTCCACAGCTACAGCCTGCTTGGAATCATCAGTTAACCTTACACGGGTGGACTGGACTATGTGCACAAACCAGCCCACCTGTTGAAAACAAATAACGACTCATGGAGAACATACACAGGGACGCTCCAGCTAGGCAGCAACCCTCCTGCAGTGAGGCAACATATATAACCAGTGTACCTCCACCTTCCCTATTCCTTCTGTTAATAATAATAATAATAATAATAATAATAATAATACAATATTGCTGAACTTTATCTGTTATTTTACTTTCAACCATGTAATCATTACCCATTTTGTCTGACTTTTCCATCACTGTATTTGGTTACATACTCTAGTTATTTATTGACTACCCAGTTAGTTGATGCTCATTTTTAAAACGTTTTGTGATGAGTGTCAGTGTTTAAGTGTATTAAGGAAAATGGGAAATGGATGCAGAGGTTTATTGAAATGTATAAAAACATACCTGGAAATACAGGCAATAGGGCAAAAACAGAGTTTGTACAATTCTGACAAGCTTATAAGTCAAGATTTGGTATGATCGCCTTTATTGTTTACCACAGCTTGACGTCTCTTGGGCAGCTTTTTTGTAATTTTTGAAGGAGCCTTCAGGAATAGTTCTCTGGGGTTCTTAAAAGGACTTTCAAAGCTCTTCTTTGGGTGCTTCTGCCTTTTGTTTCTTTCTCCGTCTAGATCATCACGCTCTGCTTTTCCCAATCAGATATGTTCTAAATCATATTTTTTCTGTGTTTATAATTTCATCAGGTTTGACACGATCCCCAACACTACTGACTGAAATGCAGCAGCACCCCATGATACACTGTGTTTTACAGATGGCTACAGAGACTCACTGTTGCACCTCTCTCCTGATGTCTCCGTAAATATTGATGCAATTTTTAAGGCAGAATTATTAGATTTAGATTAATTAATACACAAGATCTGTTGTTGTTTTCTCCCTGTTTTCCTTCCTTAAAAATGACTGCTGTTCATCTGGATAGTTTTTTAGGTTTGCCATTTCTCCATTTCTCCTCATTTATCCCATTTCCTCAGATTCTCCAAGGACACGCTGCACACCAATCCGAGATAAGTTTTCAGTTTTTAGCTGTCACACCGTGTTATCGTTGGCATTTTCAATAGATTCAACAACAAATTCAAACAAATAATGTGTTTTTGTAACAGATAACATTTAAAAGTGGTTCTTTGCTAAACTGTCTGTTATATGTCAACACAACACTGATTCATCCTTTGAGTTAGTTTTTCTGCTTGACTGATTCATGGGTCAGTGTTTGGTGGCTTAGCAAACAAAAACCAAGCAAGAAAACATTCCTGTGGTCAGGTACAAAGACTCGACTGAAAATGAGGAAACAAGCAGAAAATAAAAAAACTCAAAAGTCCATCAGAAATCCTGGAGAAGTGGAACTCTTTGCAAGCTAAATGTAAAGAAATGAGTGGCGGTTCAAGATTTTTGCACACTCACTGGCAGCTGCAGGGTGTGTACCCACTGCTGGGGGGGTCTTAGAAACATCCAAATTTCATCTTAAAATACATTTACAGGTATGCATATAAACATCCAATTCACAGTGGAGTCTTCTTCATCCGCTGCACAGTGGTAGGGGGTATTTAAATTGAATTTCAAACTATCTATTTCATGCTGCTACACACGAAGCCTTCCAGAATAATTCTGTGTTTGTCCGAAAAGTATTTGAAATTCCTCACAGCTTAGCCTATTATTTTTCTCTTAAATAGCCTCGATTTTAATGAACACTGACTTGTTGCTTCAAGCGCTTTCCCAGGAGAAACAGAAGAGAAAAACAGCCAGGAACCCGTAATCACTTTAACTAATTAACTGCAACGAGCCTCATCTGCATTACTGCACATGCATTATGCTCATTCAATTAACGCTGAACATAAAAATAAATAAAAAATGTAATATATATTCCAAGCAGAAACGACTACAATCCAGCTTCTCCTGATTTTTGTTTGATATTGATGGCCATGTGCGTTAAATACAGACTCTCTGAGGTAATACGGTGCTTTTATTTTGGAAACTGCATGTTGATTTTTTTTGTACTAATCATATTTGGGCACCTTATTCATGTGAAGCAGGGCAAGAGATGTATTTCTGCTCTGAATTACCAATGCATGAATGCAATGCTCTACTGTACGACTCATTGTGAAGTCTGGGCAGCATTGAAGACAGAAATAAATCTAAAGTGCTTTAGTCATTATATTAGTTAATTAGACATGAGAGCTAAGAAGGGATCGAAAAGAATGATGAGCTCAGAGAGGTGATGAGCTGAGCTCAAAGGAAACAATCAGTAAACTTCCGTGTGCATTTTCCCCCCCGTCAGACTATTACCACAAACATCTGAGGGTGTAGGTGATCATTTTATTCAAAGGGAGTAGATGAGTCATTGTGTTTGTGATATTCTTCGCCTAGGCTGTGGGATATGGCAGGATATGAATTTCAAAGTAATCATCTTTGTCATAATAGAGTCAAGGATGATTTTTATGGCCCTTGATCATAATTAGGGTATCAAATGGAAGCGACACACCAACTTTTACACCCTCGATGAAAACAACTAAAACACCCACGCAGGAAAACAGGAAGAAATCCTGGCAAAAGCAGAGAAACTCGTCATGGAGTAATGGGTGACTTTGGTTTCATCATCACACACACAGTCAGTCAGTTTTATGTATAGCGAGTCTTCAAGTCTTTCAATCTCTAAGTGCACTCGCCGTGATTTCATTTTCATTTTTTTTCACCATCAACAGCTGAAATCAAAGTTTTGTAAATGCCAAACCTTTAAGAAGGTTGACAACCTGACACAGGAAAAAAAAAAAAAACAACTAAACAAATGTCAAATCTTTTGTTATACTTTACATGAAAATAAAAACCCCAAAGTGACAGTGCAGCTGCACAACAGAGGTGCAGTTTTATCCAAATTTTTTGCAGAGACAGTTGGTAAGACCAGCTTGCTCCATGGTAACGTTATTCTTTGTGCCTGAGGCTGGTTAGGAGAAATAGCCTATCTGAACTCCACTTCCCCCTCTCAGGATGTACCCCGCTGGAGCGCACCACCTTTTGTAGGCTGCCAGATCCAGAACCTTTGAATTCTCCCACAGATGCTGCTTCTGGATTCTCAATGTGGGACCAGCTGTACCTTCATGGGACGGCAGATGTGAGGCAGTGAGGACAAAGTAAACACCTTTGCAAACTAATGGCATGGAAAACGTGTCCCAGTAACCAAAGCCATGCCTGTCATCACGCTCGCAAGGCAGAACAGCAGTGATGGATTTAATGAGCCTATTGTATATTCAGTGCATCCTTTGTTTCCTTTAATGACGGAGTACACTTGTTGCCCCAGCATGATGTGACAGTGCTCTAGAGAGCTTCTGGACCGTTTGGCTTTGTGCCCTCACAAATGTTTAATAAGGGTAGAGGTTTGTGTCTGGTGATGGCACGGTCACTTTTGGCCTTCCTGATTGTGATTAAGGAAACAACTCATCCAGTATCTACAAAGCCTTTTAGAGAAAGCTTCAGCCTAGTCATGATCTGACACTTAAAGAGTCTCTCTTCACTTAGAATGACGATTTGACTAGTTTCACTTTGCTTTCATGCCATGCTTTATCCTATAACAGCAATACCTAGTGAGGAATGTTCTGCTGGAAACCAGAGGCACAGTCACATTTAGAGATGCTATGCAATCTATTCAATCTGATTCACTTGAACAAGGCTCTTCCAGTGGAAGGACACAGCTACTAGAAAATACAACTTCTTGTTCAAAGTTTTTTATAGTTGACTTTATAAAGTACAAAATGTCATTTCTTCTTCACTTTAAGCAAACCTTTCTATCATTTGTTGTTATGTTTATAAATCCAAATGCGTTGAGGTCATTTGTAGTTGTACATGAGATCATCAGAGATATCTCAGATTTTCAAAGCTGCTAGATTTGGACTTCCCTCCTCACAGTCAGAATTGCCCTTTACTCACCTTTTTATTATTAACCATTAGTTTATAATCATAACTCTCTTTTTGTTTCTACAACATTAACTTACACACCCTTAAATCATTAACATGA
>VUQR01033127.1:0-19213 GCA_015108515.1 Hemichromis elongatus
ATATATAGTCTGTTATATATATATATATATATATATATACATATATATATATACACCAGCTCACAAAGTAGAGGTGTGCGATACTGCATAATTTGGTATCAATCCGATACCAAGTAAATATGGGTCAGTATCGCCGATATCAATACCGATACCAATACTTTTTAATAAATAAGGTGGATGCATCATTGAATTGCTAAGTCTCAATTGATTTTCATGACCTTAAGTTTTTTTGTTTCCTTTTTATTATTAAGTAGTAAAAATCCAGGACATAATTAGGACAAAGTTTATAATTAAATAGAAAATGCTTAATTATTGTGGCTGGTCTGAGATGCTGCTGCAGGTGAGATGGAGTCACCTGCACCGCATCTACAATCACACCTTGCCGGCTTAAAACCTGTGCTCTGCTTGTGTTGTTGTTGTTTGTGGTGATGTTGTGGACCGGCTTGGATTGAGCTGGAGGCTGCTGCACCAGGGGTACCTGCCAAGCTGGAGATGGAGGTGCGCGGGGCTGCTGCCATGCCCGAGGGCGGCGTGCTGTCCGGTCTGCCCTCTCTTCCAACAGCAAAGTGTGCCTGCTCTGTGCTGATACAGGAGCGGCATGTCCAGCAGCCTGACTGTTTCTCTTTTCCGAAAGCATAGCATTGCAAATAAGACCGGAACTTAAAGTAAAGAATCGATCTCACCAGGCTAGTATCGATCCGATACCGTTGCCTACTTGGTATCAATACAATGGATATTTGGATTGATCCACCCACCACTATCACAAAGAGCACACGTAATTTTTTGCCGTCTGAGCGGTGCGGAGCTGCAGGAGAAACACAAATTAACTCAGAGACACAGACTGATGTGACAAAACCAGTAAGTAGGTGTACAGCGTACACTGTAGTCATTAGCTGCTGGCTAAATGAGTGTGTTCAGGACCCCTCTCCAGAGGTGATAACAAAATAAACATATCTACAGTAGATTCAAGATTCTTTATTTGTCACATGCAAAGGTTATAAAGGTACAACATGCAGTGAAATGTAAACTGAACACGCTCCCCGACTGTGCAAAAAGGGGTAGGGGGGAAGAAGAACATTATATATTATATACATGAATTAAATAAGAATAGAAAACAATCTGAATATTTACAAAATAGACAATCTCGATCTCTAGGTGTAAACCTAAATGACAAACTAGTCACTGAATACAGATTAACTATACAAAAACGAGTATAGTCACCTCTTTTTGTTAAGAAAACTAAGATCTCTTGATGTGCAATTTAGGTTGTTTTTTTTTTGTTTATGTGCAATACTGAGAGTGCTATGAGTCTATGAATTTCATAGCCGGTAATGATGTCCTATTGTTGTCTGTCTATGAAAAATTAAACTTGCTGTTCTGTGCTTCAGCAGCATCAGAAACATGGATGCAAAAAAGATGGATGAGCTAGTGAGAAAAGCTGGCTCTGTAATTGTAGCTAGAGTGGACACGCTGGGGGAGGCGATAGAAAGATGCACGTTAAAGGCATTAGAAGCCATCCTGAATAACTCTGGTCACCCACTTTAAAACATCGTTATGGAACAAAAATCATTAGTACTGAAAGACTCATTTCTCTCTCTGTGATTAAACAGAGAGAGCTTTTCATCTAGATAGCAGATAAGCTAAATGTAAGACACATGAATTTTCCTCTGGGATCAATAAAATTATTCTCTTTTGCTGGTAACTAATTATAATTTAATTCTCAACAAAAATATGTTTGAGCTTATCAGTTGTGCTCTTTATCAGGAAAAGCACTGAACACCTAAGTGCTTTAGGGATTTGTCTGTGGCCTTCTTTAGGAATCAGTGATGTGGGCGGGGTCTTCAAGCATGTCGGAGGACGGAGAATGGGTTCCTTCAGCTCCAGTCGTGCTGCAAAATCACAAACTCCACATGTAATTAAACCAGTGTTGCAAATCTAAAATATGTTGCATTTTAAAAACTAGTACATAGATTAGTGATTTTGACTGTGATATCAAAATTAAATCTTACTTTCAAACAATCCAAATTACTAACCTTCCTGTCTTTACATCTTTATATACTAATTCCTAAGCCTTCCAAGTTTGCCATGCCTACTAAATAGGATAAATTACTTAGGAAAAACATAGACATGCTTAATTCTTTTTTAATGGATTTTTACAGTCATGGTCCGGGTCTTTGATGTTTGTGTTTATGACTTTCAAGTTCTGTTAATTTTTAAATATCTTCTGTTTGATTCTTGGTTTATTTATTGTTTACATTTTCACCCTTGTGTTTTCTCTCAGTATATTCAGTCTTGCGTGTTTAGTTACTGTTGTTTTTATTGTATTGTGTTCCTGCTGTCTATATATATTTAGTTTCACTCTCTGTCTTTGTTCCCTTATTTAGTCATTGCTTCTCATGTGCCATTTATCTCTTGTCCATTGTGTTTGGTTTTTGTTCCTCCCTTGCTGTCTGCACTTCCCTCCTATCCTATGAGCACAGGTAGCCTTAGTGTGAACGTGTCCACAGTTTTGCCTGCCTGCCTGTTTCCCATGTGTTGCTCCCTGGTTTGTTTGTCGTATATTGTTTCTCTATCTTTGTTTCCTGCATGTTTGGCCCTTATTCCTCACTTCATCACAATCCACAGAATTACATTTATGATTTTTTGTTTCTGCATTCTAAGTAATCACAGGGATGGCGAAGTAGTACATTTTTTAGATCTGGATGTTTCGTCTGTGGGTTTATATTTCTAACCATCCTCATATAGAATCCAGAAAACTGTTTCCGGGTTTCATTGGCATTATCATTAATCCAGTCACAGTCACATCTCAGATAAGGTTAGGCCAGTTAAGCCAGTCTGGTCCAGCTGTTCTGCTGGTTACAGAACAATCACCTACCAACGAAGCACAGCTGAATGAGCTTGTCCCTTACTGCCTCGCTTCAAACCAAGACATTCGGCTCTTAAAGGTCAATGCAATGATGCAATTCATTTGTTGTCAAAGTGAGTTTTCATCTGCAGCTCCTCACACTGTAGAGACCCCAGATGTCCCCTCTGCTCCGTTCACTCCATCTCCTCCATACGTTCTGCCAGAGGCCTCTGAAAGAGCTCTGCCTTCACCTGAACTCTTTGCCGGTAAGTTGGAAAAAGGTCATGGTTTCTTAGTGCAATGTATGTCAGCTTCCAAGCAGCTTCACTGAACATGTGCCTCAGATTTATTTAAACTAACATTTAACCTGTATAATCTTTCAACAGGCAGAAAGCTACATTGGGCGCAGGCTGTCATAAAGTCAAATGCTGAGTTGTCATGTGCCAAATTTGTTAACAAGGGGTGTGTTTGTTAAAATACCTACTTTAATGTGGTCGCTCACTGCATGTACAGTTTGCTGCAGCAAAAGCAAAGTGTGCCGGATTATTCAATGTACTTCTAAATATTGGCTGAAGGGACTGGGTAGGAGGAAAAAAGACTTGCAACTAATAACAAATAACTAGTGTTCTATGTGTTGTTTTTATTATTATTCGTTGGCTCCCTGTTAAACCCGGAATTGAATTCAAAATCCTGCTCCTCACATACAAGGTCTTAAATATTCAGGCCCCATCTTATCTTAATGACCTTGTAGTACCATATCACCCTATTAGAGCACTTCGCTCTCACACTGCAGGCTTGTTGTTACTTGTTGTTCCTAGAGTATTTAAAAGTAGAATGGGAGGCGGAGCCTTCAGTTTTCAGGCTCCTCTTCTATGGAACCAGCTTCAGTTTGGATTCAGGAGACAGACACTATCTCTACTTTTAAGATTAGGCTTCAAACTTTCCTTTTTGACAAATCATATAGTTAGGGCTGGACCAGGTGACCCTGAATCCTCCCTTAGTTATGCTGCAATAGACGTAGGCTGCCGGGGGATTCCCATGATGCACTGGGTGTTTCTTTGTCACTCACTCATTTGTTAATTGATCTCTCTGCACTGAATCATACTTGTTATTAATCTGTCTCTCTTCCACAGCATGTCTTTATCCTGTCTTCCTTCTCTCACCCCAACCGGTCACAGTAGATGGCCCTGCCCCTCTCTGAGCCTAGTTGTGCTGGAGCTTTCTTCCTGTTTTTCCTTCCCACTGTCGACAAAGTGCTTGCTCATAGGGGGATCGTATGATTGTTGGGTTTTTCTCTGTATGTATTATTATAGGGTCTATCTTACATTATAATGCGCCTTGAGGCGATAAATAAAAATGAATTATTGCCTCATATTTCTTTAACTGTGGTTCTGCTTAGAATTAAATAATCAAGAGTTGTTGTTGAGTACAGTGAAAGTAGGTCTACATTAGTGGAGTTTTGTCATATGGATACGTACTCCCTGATGGCTACACTGTGTTGATAAAATCGTCAGTAACAACACAATCTACTGCTTAAAGTTTAATTGGCACTAATGGGTCCAAAGTGTGCCACCAATATCTTCCAATTTTGGTAAGTTTGTGCAAACTGCAGCCTCATTTTCGGCACCCATTGAGGTCTACTGCTGTTGTGTCTGAGTTACGGTTCAGAACAATTCCTATCTTAGTTGTAAAGGGTATTTGAGTTACTGTTGCCTTTCTATCATTTCAAAGCAGTTTGACTATTCTCCTCTGACCTCTGGCATCAATAAGGCTCAGAGAACTACTATTCAGTGAATATTATTAGTTTATTTTTGTAATTATCTGTAAACCCCAAGCAAATCCTAGTTTCTGAAATATTAAGACCATTTGACACCAGCAACCATGCCACACGAAAGTCCCTTAAATCACCTTCCCTCCCCATTACGGAGCTTGGTGTGAACTTTGGTTTTCAAATTTTAGATTACAAATTGTAGATTTAATAAGAAAGAGTGCCAATTTAAATAATGTAAAATAAAACTAAACAGACCGCAAAATATGCAAAAATTAAAAATTTCCCTCCTGAAGGGAAAACGAGTTTCTTTCTCTTTGGTGGGATTTACATGTATAAATTAATACTTAAAGACCTGCTGTTAAAATCAATAGACACTACTTCATTCAACAGTACAAAACGCAAAATAAACATTTATTGAACATGGTGCATTGTTCAGAAAATGCAGGTATCCAACTGCTCCAGTACATGACCGAATCATTCATCACATCATTATGTCCAGAACCTTTTGAAACCGCGTCCAAATTATGGGAGCTCCTCCTTCACACACTTGAGGAACATATTCCTCCTCTGGATGCTCTGTGGTCATGGCTTGAAGACATTAGTAATCCACAATTTTTCCATCATTTCAGCTGCAAGACTACCTGCAACACATGAAGACCATTACATTGTTACGATTAGGTTGGAGATTTTGTTTTCCCTTTGCCTGGGTGGGTTCTTTTCTACCCTGGTATCCTGGCTTTGTCCCTCAGACCAAAGACACGTATGTTAGGTTAACTGATGATTGGCACTAGATGTGAATGTGAGCACAACCTGAGCACGTGTCAAGGGTGTGTCTTGCCTTGTAAGTTGTGTGAGGCTCTAACCCTCCTCCTAGATGGATGTATGGAAGTGCAGATATTTACTGTTTGCACAATATCATTGGAAATAATTGCACACCTAAAATACTTAAATATGTTTAAAGGGTTATACTACTTTATACACTTCTAATATACATATATATATATATATATATTTATATATATTTGCATTTAGCATGTATTCACCTTATTAGCAGACTCTAATGAACTGATGAGCATGCCTAGCTCTTCTCTGTTCATCTCCAAAGAGACAGGCCGGAGGGCTCCATTTTCTCGCACATCTAGACTGAGACTGAGCAGAGGCGTGTGGAGAGATGAGATCTTATCACTGGACAGCGCTAACTGAAGAAATATAAAACACAGAAGAGATTAAATGTCTGTTTTTACCAAGAAAATCTGAAAATAAGTATGATCTTTGTCAAACCAACGCTACCAGAACTAAAGAAAATATTAAGAATTCAGCTCATTGGCTTACGTCTTTGACCAATCAGTGGCATAAAAACTGCCTTCCGTGAACACATACTTTACATACAAAGGGCATTTCTGAAATATGTGCTATAAATTGTGCCCGTGTTGCTGACAGACTCACAGGCATTGTTCCACTCTCCAATATTTGTTCTAGAATTATTTTTGCTTGCCAGAATTTGTGATTGCATGAAATTATGCATCTAATCCCTTATTAGTAATGATTTATACAGTGGTAGTCATGGACATGAACAAACATCTAGAAAGGTCAAAATTTCCTATTATCATTTGAAATCATTAGGTGGGACCACTGCTAAGCACCTCTGTAGGAAAACATTTGTTTTGATGGCTATATTATCAAAAACCACATGGCAAAACTACTAGTTTAAAGTTTGGACACTTTCAAAACTGAAGATGTCAAAACTACAAAATAATGTGAATAATATTATTTAGCTAATTTATTTGAAATGCTTAATATTTCAGAGTCTAGATGACCAGGTTCACGAGGCTGTCACTGTTACGGCCTGTGGCCAAAGGAAGTCGGAGTTAGCTGCTGTGTTGCGTCTCTTTACTGTGTTTTAAGAAGCTCTGCAGGTCCTTCTCTAATGAAGAGCAGTGGGCTGCTGATTGGACCGTGGATCATGTGACTGGGTTTAAAAAGCTGCTCTTACAGCTGCCGGGGGAGAGAGAGAAGCGAGTGAGTGAGAGAGTGAACCGATTTGACAGCTGACTCAGACGTGGCCCGGGCTTCCAAATTCTTGTAGTATTGTGTATATGTATAAGTGTGCTCTTTGAAGCTGCAGTGGTGATCCGCCTTTTCTTTTGAACCGTTTTTCTCCTGTGTCTGAGCTTGGAAGCCAGGGGTAGCTAGTGTCATTTGTTTGTTTTGTTTGTTTCCTTAGGGTTTAGTTAGTTTTCTCTATCAGGACTCAGTTGGTTTTCTTTATTATTTTGGCCTAGGTTCATACTGGAGTTGTGCTTCTTGACACTTAATAAAGTGCCTTGTTTTTACTCATAACCGGGTTCCTTTTTTAGTTTGGGAACCAGGGCGGTTAGTACAGTTCCAGTGACTTGACTGACATGATTATTGTTATTGGATTTGGCTTTTGCTTTGCTCCTGTTAAATCGCTTTAAAGGCATATCTTGCATTCAGAAAGCCTAAATTGTGGACATTTCCTTTGTAACAGTGAAGGTAAAAACCTGTTTATTATATGTTTATTATAGCATCACTCAAATGGTTCTTACAGGTTACTCCAGCGTTAAAAATTAACAGATGCTTTTCCAGACCACTAAACCCGGTTCTAACCCAGTGAGTTAACACGTGCACAGGCTTGAACCGAGGGGCATCCTGGCAAGCACAAGTTCAGAGGACTGAGAAGCAGGTAAAGCTGGACGAGTCTCCACACGGCTCCATCCCAGCTCTGTTTGCCTACTGCGTAGTAGTCATGTGATAAGAGAATCAGACTTTTTAAATAGAGAGCCGGTTCCAGACATTCCTGTATTGGGAGTGCAAGGTCAAGGTTCACAACTGTGAATATTCAGATGCTTTTGCTTCTTTAATTCATTTTTGAATGTTAAGCTACATTGTGATATTTATATTAGAAAGACATCTAAGTCAATTACATACTGAAAAATAATGAGTCACCTTAAGTTGCCAATCAAAGTCCTGCAGAGTAGCAGATGAGATGGAGTTGGTTCTGTCCAGCAGAGCGCAGCGGATCTCCTCTTCTCTTGCTCTGAGCACACTCAGCACAGCCTCAGCTTGGCCACTGCTCAAAGCTGACAACTGGGACAGCACCTGCACATAATCAGCCAGAGAAGACCTGAAAATACATCGCATACAATACATCGAGCTAATCTGTAACTATTGTTAAAAGTAAAGACTCTTTCTCCCTGTATTGCACTAAGGTCATGCTGATGGTTGAAACAAAACCTTTAAAGTCTAAATTTCCTAAAAGCTGAAAGGTGGAACCATGAAATGACTCATTCCATGTAACATTTGAAAAATCTAAACGTTTCACCCAACCACGTCAGAATCAGCTCTGACCTAGAGCTTTTCTAACCTACTTAGACACTCAAAACGCTTTATACAACAAGCTTCACTCACCTATCCACATTTCTTGCTTTTGATCCAACGGCTACATCAGAGAGAGCAACTTAGGGTTCAGTACCTTCCCTGAAGATACTGTAGCATGTACACTGACGCGCCCAACCACCAACCTTCTCTACTTCCTGACTCTAGCTCACTCCCAAGCTTATAGCACCTGATTTCCCATGTGGTGTCACATCCAAGTACCAATCAGACCCTATAATGCATTACTGTTTTATTATACAGTAACTTTAGTATATTTGATTAAGATATACAACATTTTTACAAATGGAAAATGTAAATAAAATACAAATACATAAATAAAAATGTATGTGAAGCCAAAATCTTGTTTTTTATAAATGACTTTGAGCATCAACGCCTACATTATGGTTTCAAAAATAACATTGTCCAATGACACCGGCCGAGTGCATGACCATTCCACTGCATCTGCAACACTGTGGCTACTTCACTCCCTATGTACTCAGAAAATGTCATTGCACCAGAAACCAACCGTGAAGTATTAAAGGAGGCAACTCCAGTTAACAGCTTTTACAACCTCATTTAAAAGTCACTTTCTCACCACTTCATTAGAGATGTTGTTCACCACGGCCAAACGGAACAGCGCCGTCAGCGAGTCGAGCAGCTCCAGCCACTCCTGCAGGCTCCACGTGGTGCTGTAATCCCCCCTGTGAGGAGGCTCCCGCCCACACAGACTGTCCACCACCCTGTGGCACAGCTAAACATAAGGAAATACTGTGAGCATGACACACACACACACAGAAATTCTACTAGGACTACTAATTTCATTTATGCATATTTTAATTTACTGTGTTGTTGTTTTGACTGCTCCCTTTAGGGGTTGCCACAGTAGATCACCTGCCTCGGTTTCAGCCTATCACTAACAACGTCACACCATTACTCTGCACAACATCTATGAAGCTCCTCTTTGCTTGTGTGTCATCAGTCAGATTTTGTGGCTATATCGCCCACCCTTATTTTGAAATATATTTTAGATTATTTATGCTAATTTAAGCATCAGACACCATTCTCAAACATTCAGGTGAAATTATGTGTACCGATTTATACCTTTTCAATTTATGTAACAATTTATGGTAAAAAAGTTTTTAATCTACGTAAGAGGCACACAAACATCAGATAGCAGCTAACACTAGAACAGGACTATGATGGAGTAAGGCTCATCCACAGTATCCCTGCTCTAAACCATCAAACGTAAACTCACTAATTTACTTCTCCCTTCCCTATTCTTTAGTTTACATTCAATAAGCATCAGGATCCAAGTAGAACAAGCTGACAGTCATTTCAGATATCCCGATACTTCTGTGCAGGTAACTTGTCACAGTGGCAAATTTATTTTCATTTGCAAACACCAGAAGTTCAGTAGCTTTGATGTGCTGCTTGCACATTCAACACCTGTCAAACTATGTTCATTTTTTCAAATCACATTGATCTCAGTTATATTACAGAAGCTGAGGTGAATGGTATTACAGCTTCACTGGTTTTCATGTGGACTTGTGAGATTTGTGTACAACGTCTACTCTCCGGGTTCCAGCTGTTACATCTGCAGATTTGTGCACTTCAGGAAGTAGCCACCTCCCTCCTGACTGCAAGCATGTCACAGAGTTTGGCCAGAATAAAGAGCCCACCAAATAAAAATGTTTGGTAATTATTAATCTACAAATTTATAATATTTACATATCACATGCAATTGTGTATGTGGTTACATCAATAAATATTTATTATAGTTTGTTATAATGTGCTAAGCACATGTGCACCTTTATAGAGCTGTTTTAATCTTGTTATACTGTGTATAACAAGATTACCTGCAGTTACTGTTACCCAGAACCTTTGAATGAAAAGTATTGAATTGAATATATTTATCCAATTTTAACTTCAGCTCTACCGCAAAAACACAGCTAGTTTGGTGCTATGCTGTGGCACAGCGCTCTTTAGCGCTTTTTATACCTTTTCGTTAGGCTTCCTGTAACACACTGATCACCATCTGTTGACACGAACTGATCAGCATGAACCCAGACTTGACTTCAGACTGGACCCACAGTATCCCACCCAAAACCGCCAGACCACCAGGCTAAATGGACGAGGTCTTTTAAAGCGCTTTTATTCCTATGTGAGCACACAAAGTTAGTGATGGGTAGAGTACGCCTCGTGGAGCACGTTGCCCTTATTGTGTTGACACTGTGTTAATGTGTTGCTTAACAGTGATATCTCCTGTATTTTAAAAAATGAATGCAGGCAAACCGGATTCTGAGTGCCGAGAAAGACTGAATTTGGCTCATTAACTCTGATATCTGGAAACCAAACGAGTGATGAATATTTATAACCAGCTGACGATAAAGTACTAAATGAATGAAGTCTAAATTCCAACTAATTTTATTATACAAAAATAATATGATTACTATGGCCGTTAGTATGTAGTATGTATACTCTGATTTTTGCTGATATCCTCACATCACTTTAACCAGCGAGGAACAAAGTTTGGACTCAACTGTATTTTCATAAGTTTTCCAGTTTTTCCTACAGATAAAAACCTCCCGTACTACACAAAGTGATCAAGCAATAAATGGTTTAGCTGTAGAACCCAACAGCAAAAGAAGACCAAAACTATGCTTCACCTTTGAAAGACATTTTAAGAAATTCCCTCTTACTTTCAACCATGATAAGAATCACACCTCCTGCACAGCTTTCTCAGCGTTCTTCAACACTAGTTTCCTATCAAAAATTGATGGTATATTTTCTTATTCGCTCGATTGCAAACGCACAGCTATGCCTTTAATCTGTCACTTTGCTAAAAAAAAAGTAAAGTTTCTGTTTTTCACTTTCCACTATAGAAATCAGGCTGACAGATTGCTTTCTCTGTCACAGCGGCCTTTTCTTTATCATGTAGAAACACAGTTAAATAAGGAACTCTTTTTACACTGACATAAAGGAGAGTTTCACTGGTCTGGTCCATTTAAAATCAAAGTGGGCTGTATGTGGCCTGCAATGTAACACTCCTGCTATTGACAGTATAGTGTTAGTGTAGGAGATCGACACGAAACTGCTGACATCTCCACAAAGAGCAGCAGGTCAGCTGACCACAGCACATACACTAAGAAAACCTACCGAAGCTCACATTAGAAACTATTGTGAGTTGTGTTTCTTTTCCCTGTGCTGAGCCACTACTCAGGTCTGAGGGTTTCTCAACCTTCTGAATCCCACTTTAACCTTTGACTGTTCTCATGTTCCTGTTTAGCTGTGGAGAACTTTTCAGAACTTGTACTTTTTCACTTTTCCTTTAAAGTAAAATAGTTGTTTCAGTACTTCAGGTTTACTGGGGTGTTTGTAAACACATGTATCTGTACATCTACTGAAGTAAAGGAAGTCTGTACTTTAGTTACCTCTGGAGACGACAAGCTAAAAATGTAAACACACATCTCTTCCTCGCAGCACGAAATCAAACGAGTTGAAAGTTGCACTTCCCCCTATATACAACTTGACACCTTACCACCGTACGACAAAGCAGCTACATCAGTCATGTGACTTTTCTTCCAGCAAGCCACCCACTGATAAAGGCTTTCACTCTTTGTGTGTGATACACGCACCAACGCTTTGGTATTACATGGCCCATCGCTGCTCAAACCGCCTCAAACAAACACATGTTTTTATGCTGAAGTGTTTTCTATGACCAACCCTGCACTGGACAGGAAGAGCAGATCCACTTTGATTCTGCCTCCATTCCAACCAACTAGCCGTGGAGCCGTGGAGATAACACTCCCAAGTGTTATCAGATGGGAGTATTTCAACAAACTGACGATATTTGTATCCTCCTGAAACTTCAGTGTATCAAAAGCTAAAACCTGCAAAATTTCAGGAGTTGTTGGTCATTTCAAGAAGTGTTTGTGAACTAAAAACCAAGAATGAGGGATACTGTTTGTCCGTGATTTGGTGAGCCTGTCAGGGATACCTGCCTTTTCACGACGCCCGGCCCTAGCTCCTAAGCTGCAGCCCCCCCCAGGTTATTAGTAGTGATGTGTGTTACCACTCATTTCCTTTCCAGTCTGACACCAAGTAAAATTCAGGGTGGTATCAACGACACTGATCCGATCCGATACTTTGTACAAAAACTTAACGTGTTTATGTGTTTCAAACGATATCTTCATAATGATTACTGGACATCAGACTACTTGTTCTTACTGTCTAACTATAAAGAATTATCATAGAGAAATAAAAAACCTGAAGTTGTGTGTTAATTGATGCTATTTGAACATGTATATCTTGTCATTTACTGTGTATATACTTGTCTGGACATTTCAACGAAAACATTCAACATTCACACTTCCTCTCATCCACAGTAGCGCTGTGCCACACTACATATCTTGGTATCGATCCAATACCAAGTACATACAGTGTTGCCGAGGTTATTCAGGCAGCTAATTGGGGAGAGTGGTGTACTGTGACTTATGAATTCTCAATTTGCAAATTGTGAACACATTTTTATCACCACTATATCACTGTCATTGTTACTTCCACAATAATTAGTTAACACAACAAAACACACCTTTGAGCCTTTCATGTGCTTTCAAACAGAGTTGGAATGTATTTTTTTCTGTCTCTAAAGCACAAAAAAGTTTTTCATAGTGAATGTCTGAGGTTTATTCTTTCCAAAGAAATAATTCACACAGTTCAGCGGGCTACATACTGAACTTGAAGGATAAAAGCATAGCAATACTAGTGTTGGCATCGATACTATTGATATTTGAATCAATCCCCACATCTCTAATTATTACTATGGTGCTAGAAGTAGAGATGCTTATTTAGATAACACTATGTAGCAAGTACATTCAGAAGAAATATGTGAGCAATGGATGGGCTGCTAAAGATATGCCTTCGGTGAAACATCGGAGCTCTCATAAAGAAACGTAAAACGTTAAGTTACATATGTTAGTATTTTTCGAGGTACAGTTGCTCGAGTAGACATTCAGAAAAAAACTAAATGACTTCATGACTTACTTTTCGACAGTCCTTGTTAGCTAATGTACTCAGTAAACCCACCATGTTTTCACTTAATTCCGCCATCTGCACTACTGATCAGCTGATGTCAGTCACGTGACTTACATTGGTGCGTTCAGAACGCTTCGGGAAAATAAACCCAAACACCGTAATCACCTCCAAAGAGTCCAAGCAAATATATAACAGACAGAAAACCCAGGTTTTATATATGTTGTTGATATATCAACAGTCAAGCTGTCACACCGATGACAATCTAATAATGTGGTGTTGCCCTGATGGTTGACAATATGGAAACATTTTGCCGGGGATAGCTGCAAACGGGAATTCCCGCTGTACTTCTGTTAGATCGTTTGGATGAAAAAAAGCACACTCCGTGTTTAATAGATGAAAGATGATTCACAGACTTTTTCAGTTAAAGCTTCTAATAGGCTCCTGCCATTGAAGACAATATGAAATGTGTGGCTTTGCATTGGGAGTTCGGTTGGACCACACTCCGCTGTAGAGCGAAACGTTTGGTGGCTATTTCTCACATCCTGCTTTGTTTCTCAGTACTGACTGTCGGTGATGTGACCGAATCTACAGGCGGCATTTACTACTGGTAGCAACTTAAAATTGAGCGGCGTGTGGAAATAAACCGCAGGTACGTGTTTTCTCTCGATAACTGGGTAGAAAAATGTCTGTTTTTCAGATAGAGGCATGAACGCACTCGGGGATTTTGTCCATTCATTACAATAGCGACAATATAAGCAACGAGGAACTGTAGGCCTGTAAGTTGCTGTACGGAGACACTTTCGTTTGTAGTTGGCCGAGTATCGATACCTCGGTGTAATCGATTAATACAGCTCGACAGTGCAGCTGATTGTGGTTAAAGCTGTTTCCACAACTTCGAGTCGTTTAAAGTCTTTACAGCCTCTCTTTGACTTCTAAGTTGTACAAACAGGCGTGGCTTAAGGGTGCAGCGAAGTAAACGTTACTTTTCTATTTGATGTGCTGTAAAGACTTAAATGGGAACCTAATTAATCTGTGGCGCATAGGTTAATAGTCGTAAAACAGATGCTCATTAGGGTTAATTGTTTAAGAAAATTCCGACAAGTCGCGCACTGGAAAGTCTCTAAACGAGTCAGTTATTTTTGCAGAAGTAGTGCAGACAAACCGCTCTAATAGTACATTAGCGGCAGGCCGTGCAGGCAGGGCTCAACTGGAGCTTGGTTTGGACTCCTGTGGGGAAATCGACGAACTAACTTAAATAGTAACCGGAAACTGCACCGTACACTGCATTAAAGTCACGTTTGTTTGACCCGCAGTGGAGCTACTCTTGAGGTGTACGTCAGGTTACGTAGAAGGTTACAGTGTAGGTTAAAATGAGTTAGGACGTACAATAATAATAATATTTATGCGGTGTGTCCTTCACGGGCACTTTGTTTTTGACTTGGCTCTGTTATATCTTCTGGAATGAAGTTTTGTAGGAAATTTTCTTTGAAGTCATATTTTTGAAATCTAGATTATTTTACTCTTACGTGTCATTCACACTCTTTTAATGTATTTTATACACCTTCGCCACCCACATGTACAATGTACACGAGCAAAATCTGCTCAAATCCTCATGCAACAATATTTTTTATGCTTATTTTTCTCTCCTCCATAAATCACATAACCATCTAAAACACAGGTGTCGAACTCCGGGCCTCGAGGGCCGGTGTCCTGCAGGTTTTAGATGTGTCCTTGATCCAACACAGCTGATTTAAATGGCTAAATGACCTCCTCATCATGTCTTGTAGTTCTTCTCTTCTGTGGACAAAAATGCCTCATTCACTTTTATTAAAAACAGAGTTTTTAATCTCTCTGCCATTGCAGAATAAAACATGCATTCTGTCATGTCAGGGTTTCATTTTAAAGGAAAGTGGTGATATTTGACATTTTTACTGTATTCCACCAGATTCAACCTTTTCCCCTTGTGGGCCAATGCATGCAGTTCTTGTATTTTTGCCAGTTATATTATGGAGCTGTGTGACCACCCGAGAGCCCCAAGAGTGATTTGGAAAGATTTCTTATGCAAACTGCAGCAACACTGATAAGTTCAACAAAAAAAGATAAACACAACAGAACATGTGAAGTATGAACAAATTTGACATGGGAATATCCAGGCTTTGAATATGTGATTTATGTGTGTGTGTGTGTGTGTGTGTGTGTGTGTGTTTGAGAGAAACAGATAAATGGATTGAGAGAGAATGTGTGTGTGTGTGTGTGTGTGCGCGCAGAAAGAAAAGCAGAAAAAAATGTTGCAGTATGAGGAATTTTATGGCACATTATGTGTGTGTACATTTTTCTCCAGGGAGGTGTGGAAAGGATGCACCATTTGAGTGGCACAGTGATTAGTAATAATAATTGTTAGCAGAGTTGCTTTATGCAGCGTTATGGCATTATAGTTCGAGTGAGAATGAAAAGTCAACAGACATGGTCTTCTTTCTGACGGAGGACTCTACCACTGCACTTCTCCAGCTCATTCACAAAAACGCTGCATGGTGAGAGATGGATAGTAAGTGGGTGGAGCCTTTTACCGTCATTTTATTGTGACGTAAAGTAGAAACACCTGTGGACACTCAATCCAACACCCCCACTTGTACACAGGTTGGGGGAAAAACAGACCTCCAAAAGAAACACCTTGCATTCCAAACACGAATACAGAGAATTTGTCTAATTTAGAATTTGTAAGAAAGAAAAAAGAAAGAAAACGTTTCATCATCATATCTACCATTGATTCAGTTGGACAGTAATCAATAAGCTATTTCCTCTCACCTACAGCTGACCTATTTCACATCAATGTGTTTACATCTTTGTCTGTTCACTGGATTTTTTGACAAAGCGATTGTTCCCTGATTGTCCTCAAATATCTATTAAATACCTCAGAACATGTTTCACTGCTGTCCAATCATCAACAGTTGGTGCATTCAAGTTTTGTGATAATTTGCTGACAACATAGCTTAAATCAGGTCGCGTACAATAGCTCAGATAAATAAGACATCCTACTGCTTCCCGATATCTCCTTACATCTGGTAATGTCTCGGATTTATCAGAATGAGTCCGTTTCTGTTCACAGGGTGTTAACCTTGGCTTACAGTTTTGCGTGTTAAATCTTTTTAAAATGTTCTCAATATATGTTTTCTGTGACATTTTAACACACTCTTTTTCCTGAAGAAAATCTATTTGTAGAAAATGGTTGTTTCCCCAAATCTTTCATTTGGAATTTAGAAGAGAGCATTTCTTTCATGCCTGAAAGCACTTTTTCATTGTTAGCTGCAAGAGTAAATCATCCACCCACACTATGATGATTACTTTTCACTTTCAGTTTCTTTTGAATACGCACAATGATCAGCAGTATTTTGTCTAAATCCACAACTGCTTAAATAGTCATGTAATGTTTGATTCCAGTTACGACCCGATTGCTTCAGCCCATAAAGTGATGTCTTTAGTCTGTACACCAGTTTATTAGTCTCACTTGATTCTGTCTCAAAACCTTCTGCTTGTTCTCTATATATTTCTTCATTTATTGATGCGTGTAGATAGGTGGTTTTTACATCCATCTGGTGAACCAACATATCTTCTTGAACCACTTTCTGCATCAAAATTCTCACACTAGATAAATTAGCAGTAGGTGAAAAAGTCTCCTCATAATCAACTCCTTTTGTCTGACTAAAACCTTTAGCCACAAATCGAGTTTTATATCTGTCTGATCCATCTGAGTTCTTTTTAATGGCATAAACCCATTTACCCCCCACTGCTTTCTTACCCTCTGGTAAAGTGGTTAAAGTAAATGTATCATTCTCCTCAAGGGATTGAATTTCTTCATTTATCGCTTTCTCCCATTCTTTTGACTCGACACAATAGCTTCGCTAAATGATGTGGGTATTTCACACAACAATCTGTAGCAATAATCCACACTGGTTAGCATCTGTTCATTTTCACACTCTTTCATATCTGTGACATAATCACTCAAATAATCAGGTCTCTTTCTGATTCTGGATGGATAACGTCTAGCCCCAGCATCTACTTTATCCTCAGTTTTAACCTCGGAATCAGTTCGACTGCTTTCACTCCCATCTGGAATGCATCTTGCAAAATCATTTTTCCTTCTTTCATCTGTTTGGGTTCACTATCTTTTCTTGATTCATAAACCTCATCTTCATAAATCTGATCACTCTGTGTTTGTTGATCAATTGTTGCTGGATTTAGTATTTTTATCAATCTGTGCTTTTCAACATTATCGGTTTTTGGGAAATAGATCAAATATGCTGGACTGTTTTTGTCATATCCCAAGAAAACACCTTTGTCGCATCTTGAATCCAGCTTTCCTCTATTTTGTTTATAAACATTGCACAAAGATCTGAATTTTTTCATTCTAGAAAGATCAGGTCTTTTTCCAGACCTGATCAACAGAGAGGAACTGGCATACACTTTTTGACATGGCAAGATGCAAGACAATTGAGAGTGAACTGCCAAAGTCTTTATGGCCATATTAGGAACCGATGTTTTAAAACAAACAAACGCACAGGTCAGACAGCGTTTGTTTGTTTGTTTGTTTTAAAACATCGGTTCCTAATATGGCCATAAAGACTTTGGCAGTTCACTCTCAATTGTCTTGCATCTTGCCATGTCAAAAAGTGTATGCCAGTTCCCCTCTGCTGTTCCGTTTTGATGAGGCGTTTCATGCCTAATGCCGTGTCTACTTAATAAATCTCGGAACTGTCTGCTTGTAAATTCAGTTCCGTTATCAGAACGAATTGATTTTCCCATATGATGCCATATCTTCAATAAATCTTTCAGTTGCTTGAGTTGTATCACTTTTGTGTTTCAGATTATATACAAACGTTGCACCCGAAAAATCATCAACAAACGACAAAACGAACTTGAACCCTTCTTTAGAGTTTGGCGTAATCGGACCAGCCAAATCCGTATGTACCAACTCTAGCGCTACACTGGCCTTTTCATCTGGTTCTCAGTTCCTAGTTTGAGTAAACTTCCCTTGTATACAGGCTTCACATTATATATTTTTGTTGATTTTACCCTTAATTTCTATTCCATCAACAACATTTTGCATATTTTGAACATCCTCATAATTACAGTTTGCATATCAAAACATCCATTACATTTATCTTCAAACTCTTACACAGTGTTTATAAACAACAGTCTCTCGTGTTCATATATCGGGAATTTTGTTCCTTCAACGTTTTTAAGAAAACTGTCCCCGTGTTTGAAAACCACAGTGGCTCCGTTACTAGTAGCTGCTTTTACTGACAAAATGTCCTGTGGGAATGATGGGATGTAGAGTGCTTTTTTCAATGTTACCTTGTGGCTGCGTCCTTTACTGTCGATCATACTTATCTCAGCAGCTCCTCTGCTCCTCTGCTCCGCCTTCCGTCAGCCAACTCTAGACAGGGAGCCTCTGGTCGAAATGTGTAATCAAAAGTCTTAAACCTCTCGATCTTCGTGATGATCTGTGACGTTGCTCCTGTTCAGCATCTCCTGGCCGCCGTCTGGGATCCTCTGGGGTTTGGAGCCCGTCTTGAAGGCGTAGTCCTTCTCCTTGTCATCCTCCACGACCCCTCTCGCTTCATCTCGTCTTAGCCTTCTTCTGCAGGTCGCATCTTTGTGTGTATCACTGCACCACACTTTGGATCGGCACGTTCTTGCAGTGTGTCCCTTCAGTCCACATTTAAAACACACAATCTCTTTATTTTTTGATCTTTGATCGCCTGCTCTCTATGAAGCAGAATCCTGGTCTGATTGCACTTTTGTCCTCATTACGTTGTCATCAGTTACAGCCGCACGCATTCTCTCAGTTTCTTCATAACTTCTGAGTTTTACTTTAAAGTCTGAAAATGTGATTTTTGCTTCACTCATTGTAACGTGCACAATCAGGGGTTTAAATGTTTCTGGTAGGCCTTTCATTATCATTGCGATCAGAAGTCCATCAGTTAGCGACTCACCAGAATTTTTTAACGCTATAATGATTGCTTCTGATTGGATAATATAATTCGTCACACTTTCATTCTTTTCATTTGTTAGAGAAGTCAGTTCAGTGTATAGACTTATGATCCTTGGCTTGCCCACTCCTGCATAATGATCTCTCAAAATTTTCAGTGCTTTCCGACCGTCATCAA
>VUQR01033129.1:0-12689 GCA_015108515.1 Hemichromis elongatus
TTTTCTCTTCCTAGGGGGGCCATAACAGAAAATAATTGAGAAGCACTGCTATAAAGTACTGAACTGGTAGCTAAACTCTAGCTTTTAGACCAGGTGAGAGTCGGCCGTCGTCACTCTTTGAGGGTGGCAATGCTTTGATCTCATGTTGTCTTTTATCTTGATGTCTGTCTATTGGCATGGCACCAGTGTAAGATAGATTTCTGTTTGACTGAATGCTAACATACGTGTATTATTGAGAGTGTCTGCGCAGGTCCAGCACACGCCTGTGATCAGCATGGACCTGGGCAATTTTCTACCTTTTTTTTTTTTTTCCAAAAATAAGTCAGGCATGAATCCTGTGATCCTGTAGGTGGTCTTTACTTTGAAAAGATTCAACGGGAATTCTACAAAATCATGACCTGCTGTAAATGCACCAGTGCCTGAGGAATGATAATTGGTTGGTTTAGGCATGAGGAGGAAATCTGAGGCTCAGTAGGAGCAGAGCCTTCATTTTTTTTAGGGTCACAAGGGGGCTAACATTGAGACGAAGTATTCATGCTCACATTCACACCTTCGGCCAATTAAAAATCACCAATTAACCTAACCGCATGCATGTGTTTGGACTGTGGGAGGAAGCGCGAGTAGCCAATGAGAACTCACACAGACACAGAGAGACCACACAGGATTTGAATCCAGGACCTTCTGGACTAACCAAGACACTGTCACGTTGCACCAGAGGGAAGGGAAAATGTGTAAAATAAAAGCCATTTGCAGTTTTTAAACCAAAGACAGAAAAATAAAAAAATAAAGGTGAGACATCAAGATGAAAAAAATGTGGACCTCATTAATTTCTCTACTCTGGTTCCATCCCTGAAGGTTTGGTTGGGGGGGGGGTTTAGCTGCAAGACCACAAGCAACTTTACCGGGGACTGCAGCGACCAAAGGCTCGTCATAGGACGTAGAAAATCATGATTCTTAATCACATAAATTATTCAACATTTGTGAGTTATCTTACAAATGATCCTTTACTGAGCAAAGATCACGTTTCTCATGACTTGGTTGCACCATCCACGTTGCACTTCTCTGCCACTGAGCACTTGGAAAAAATGAGAAGACAGTTTGGGTAAAATATATTTAGATGGTGGCTGTAAATTCTCAGCAGAGCTCTGTCCTCTGCATGAGCTCGCCAAGTTTCGCAAACTGTCTGAAGGTGTTGCTTTCTGCATGACAAAATAACCTCCTTACAGGGAGACAAGGTGACGCAGGACATAGCCAAAATGCGTTTATCCGTTTCACTTTCTCATTGAAAATATCCAGCCGGTCACACTGCAGATTATTTCGAGGCAGGTAGAATCAGTGCTGATATTTTTTGGAGTAGTTCACCTGCACACACGTGAAAATGAAGTTTGGTTTTTCCCAGGCAAAAGTGGGAGTGTCATTTATAGCCTGGCTGTTTGGCTCCAGGTCCTCAGCAGGGCGTTGGCAGTTTGCTGCTAATAGCCTTCTCCTGTCAGCTCCTGATGAAACACACGGATATAGACAGAGGTTAATTAGCTGCAGGTGTGCCTCATTGACCACTTGGGCCAATCCTGGCTCACTTGAATCTCATCCGTTTCTCAGTCTCCACCTGGTTCATCACAAAGCATTGCCTGTTAAACTGCTTTCAAGAACCACAGAAATGACACCGAACAGGATTAACGTGGCTGCTGTTCCCGTGGGCTGCGGCTGGTGAAGGTAATGAATGAACAATACACTAAGACACAGTAGAGCTCACATTACTGGGCCATATCATTAGACACAATTAACTGATGGGCGGGTAATGAATTTAGAAGCGAGGTAAAGTCTGAAAGTATCGATCTACACATGAGTGACGGCCCGATCAGTTAATCGCATGCATTACACTCAGTGTCTAACATTAGAGTCAACCGTAATAGCTGAATCTCTCCTTTTATTTCCCTCTGCTTACAATGGCAGAAAGCATTCTGCATTCATCTCCTTTTAAATGGACAGAAAACACACGAAGCTTCATTGTCCTCTAACTTTATATTCCTCCCTTTGTGGGTGAACTCTGTGGCAAATGCAAAATCGACTACTGCAGTGAAGCTTAATGGCTACTGATTGCTGAGCCCAATTTACCTTCCTCCAGTCTATTGCCATGGACAGGGATGGCAAGCAGTCAAAAAAGTGGAGGGAGGGGAGAGATAAGAACATAAATTTGTATTGAGTGCAGAAACCTTATTAAAATATTAAGTCAATGAAAAGATAATGAATTGCTCTGAATACTAAAGTACATGTTTTTATTCTGCACAACATGCCATCGTTTTCTTTTATTAATTGTCCAGTTTTCCACGAGGAGTCTGATCAGAACTTTTGGCTTCGCCCATACGACTTCAGTCCCTGATATATCTATAAGGGCCAATTTCGAATAAAATATAGGTCTCGTCAGCTGGTGCTTAGTGAAGAATATAGCAGCGGGATGCAGATTTTCCCAGAGCAGAGCACGCTGATGTTTTTGCGTCTTGCACCCACCCCCCAAGTCACAGGTCATCAATATCTAGGCGAGGGTGGCAGACGGGGCAATGCAATTCTTCCGCCTCATCTAACTCTGCCCTGGTTTCTCTTTCCGTCTGTCAGTTCTTCATATTTGCAATTTTTTATGCTGTTAAAAACTATTTTCTTTTTCCATTTACTCATTATTAATTTATAAAACGCTGCTTTAAGCTCGTCTATGGAAAGTTCAGTCCTGGGTGTCGGAGCTCCAGGCTCTGTGGTAGACCAGCTCGGTGCTCCAGTTGGATCCCTACCTCTGTGAAATTCAGCCAGGCTTGTCGCAGTTGCATTGTCTTTTTTATCTCTGTGCCGATCAACGTGTGCGTGTGAAGAAACATGTAAGGAAAAAGTAGAGGATCGGCATTTACACAATAAAAGCTGCATTTTGCACATGTATCAGCCCAACTACATGTAGTGGTTTATAAATTCAACATTTAATAATTCAGTTTTGACATTCCACACTTTTCTGTGAAAAGGCAATAAGAGAGACAAATGTCAGGATGCTCTCATGAATTTGAATTTGTGGTGCAAAAGGTTACCCAATAAGTTTGTAGTTTCTTTTTACAATGATTCATTTTATTTGAGTCAATTCTGGAGAGTATAATCTAAAATAGGATCATCACAGTAGACTCCTAGCCACATTCAGGCCGATACAATCAACCAATGAGTCCAACATGTTCTCTGCTTAACAGAGATCACAACATATTTGCACATTTAATAAGCCGTACTTAGAAAAGCAGATCAGATTTTCTGTATTCAGTCAGTCTGCTGTCATCACTGAGAAACACAGCTCTCATAAAAACTAGAGAAACTCATCTGGATGCTTTGGTGGTTTCTACCATGTGCTGCCATAGCACACCAAAGTCACGTCTGATCAGATCTCTGCCTCAGATGAAATTATTTATTCGGAGGACCAAATTCATGACGTGATCCATTCTTAATGAATTTGAAAACAGTTCTTCCTGATGAAAACTAGTAGAGTGGCCAAGAAGACTAGAAAAGCATTCTGTAAATGCAAATCCATTATACTGCAGAATTTAATCCAAAGACTATCCATCAGTCCTCTGCAATTTTATCTTTTTCTATTTTTGCAAAGCAATCCAGTGGTGTGGACTGGATCCTTTGGCAGGCCACATCTCGCCTACAGGCTATATTTCTGGCTCCTCTGCTATAGAAACTAGAAGATATGAGACTCCAAAAATATCATTAATAACTGGCTATGTTTATGCCAGCGAGCCTTCTATCCTAATCACCAAAAAGGTAATACTTCTTTCTCCACGATACGGCCAAAAGGACTAATGCAACTTCCAAAAGTCATTGCTCAGAAATGTGTGAGACATTCAGCATTTGTGACAGCGCTAGAGTAAAGGTTCGATTAGTTTTGAGAAAGGGATCAAGCTCATTGTTTTGGTAAAATGAAGTACTTCCTTTAAATTAGAGGGGTTGCTTTGTCATAGTTTGTCATAATTACTGGCGCTACCTAAGGGGGCTGTTCCTATGGTAGAGTGTGAGATGAAGGGACTGACAGAGCCAGTAGAGCTCACTTAACAATACATATAAGATAAGCTGCTTATACAAGTGACCTCTGGGAGTAGTTTTGTTTTGTTTATTTTGTGATTTTAAACAAAATAATTACCTAATCTGTAATAATGATAAAATTCCCCATATACAGTGTGTATGAGTGTGATAATGGCAGAAAAGTGCCTGTTTAATTCCCTTACTATTAATATTAAGACATGTAGCCGTGTGTGTGTGTGTGTGTGTTAGACAGCTTTGGTGATTTTAAACACTGTCTCATCTAAAGCCTGCCTTCCTAGCTGCTGCAGAGATTTAAACGATTATGACAACTTGCCTCAAATGCAGGTGGAGAACGTGCTAATGGCGAGCAGACCTCTGTGATGGAACCGTTGGATGAGGGAGATAGTAGAACAAAATTACTTGAAATTGGCCTCTCCAAATGGCTTTTTAATGCTCCTTTTTCGAAAGCTTTACCGCTTGACAACTGAGGTTGGTGTCATTTTCTGCCAGCGGGATCCCGTTTGTTTCCACAATTTGAATCTCACTTTTTTTTTTATCGTCAGATACACAGAGTCTCTGAATGCTTCTCACTGCCTATTATTAATCAATAGCACAAAGTATCACTAAGTGCAGTTCACATTATGTATGACCAAATGCACCAAGAATAATTACGGCCAAGTCCACCTGATTTACTTTGGGTTATTTATGAGGAAGAACAGAAATGCAGCTCTGTTATGCGACTCAGCCTCTAATTGATTCTAAGAAGTTTAAGTGAATTCTAGTTGGTGCGTATGTATAGTTAATCCTTTTCCCATTTCTGTGTAAGTGGAAAGTTAAAAACTAAATGCAGTAAGTTATTCATACTTATATTTTTCAGACCAGCTTTGCAACATGTGCCTTTTTAAGTGTTTTGAGTAAAATGTGATCACATTTTCAAAGATAGGAAATGCAAGAAGCGTGATGAGGTGTTTTTACACCATAAATTTTGCTGTTTATATTTGCCACTATCGATTTGGCCATTGATAGTAAAAAGAATATCCCTACTCTTTATGACTGCATGCTGCTTGAGGACATTAGTGCGCTTCACTTTTGTTTCCCTGGAACAAAACTGCTCCATTTCATCAGTTAAAAATAATAATTAAACTGAATTTGTGGGTGACTGAAGTATGCACCCTAATAAAAAACCAAAGAAGTAACATTAGAGTTGCTATTCACTTCTATAGACAAACAATGGACTCCTCATTTAAAGTTATCTGCTCTAAATTGGAACCACTTCCTCTCTCACTTTCCTTCTCATTATAAGACTGAATTCATTACACACTTTCTGCTTAGCATGAATGAAGATTAGCTCCTAGGTATGTTAAGATGTTTCCTGGTTTTTGCTTCACCTGCATGTGACTCTTGTAGTCATTAAACCACTAAGAACAAAAGGGCTGATCAGGGATCAGTGCACAGATCATATGGCACTGCAACAAAAGGAACAACGGTGCTTTATGGCAAGTGGAAATAAAAGTAACTTATGTTATCCCAAGATTTTTTACCCTCCTTCCTTGTATCCTTGTGTCAAAGTTGTAGTCATTTGCTGCACAGGCAATAACAGCAGTATTCCAACACTAGTGGTACTAAATTACTTACTTTTGGTTTGACTGTATATGCTTCAGTGATATTGTATTTATTTCTAAACCTGGAATATTGTTGAGCTAACTTTTGTTTTTCCATGTTTCCCATTACACTAACTTGCATTAGCTTATGTCGCATGTGGCTTATGTGGCAAATTAATTGGAATATCAGTTACTGTGAGGGATTAATGGGAGGGTGTCCATACTTGTCAAAATACTTAAATCACCCTAATTGCAAAAATCGTTTAAATAGCCAAATAAAACCAGACAAGCTCAGTTTGAAACACTGAAAGTAAAAATACATGTTTGGCTTAGGTGGTCGAGTGAGTGGCCCAAAGATTTGATGCCTAGACCCCAGACCCTTCATTTACTCATCTCCTTGAGCAAACGTTGCTGTATCTGGTTGGCCAGTGGCTTACACAGCAGCTCTGGCTTTAGAGATAGCACAGGTCAGAAGATGGATGGATCAGTCCCTGGCTTCTCCAGTCCATGTGTATGAATGGAGTTTGCCAGAACACTGAACCCAGCATCCATCTTTCTGTATGAATGGCTGAATGCAGCTTTGTGCTAAAACCTTTTTTGTATTCCAAAGGAAGAAAAAAGTGTTATCTAAAGGCCATTCCATTTACAGTTTACTAAATTACCATTTATATGTGTGCGAAAGTCTGAATGATGTAAGTGCACACTTTTTTTTATTTGCTCCCAAATGGAAATTTGTCGTGGACAAAAAACTTCTTGAACATCTACAGCCTCTACCTTCCTTATAAGCAGCCTCTCACATAGTTTGGCTCAGCATATCTTAAAATGCCCAAGTGGAGAGTGGTGGAATTGGTTATTTATCTGCCATTTCAACTTATTTCTGGGTAATGAAATAGAGGGTGAAAGAGATGATAGACATACAGAGAGAGGAGCGATGACAGTCACGAAACTGTATGTGACTTAAGTACATGACATGTGCCTTGCCCTGCTGAATCATGGCGTGGCCTCTGTCTGTCTCCATCCCACTCTCTTTCCACTTACTCCTGTTCCTTCCCTTCTCTTTCTCTCACTCTTGCGCTCTCTCACTATGCCCTTAAAACCTAAACTCTCCCTATCACTTACCAGAACTACCCAAACTCACTTTTGACATCTCTTGCCTGCCTCTCTCATCCTCCTCCACCCCTGCCTCCTCCTTTATTTCAGTGCTTGTGGGAACCGCTTACTCTTCCCTACCTCCTCCTCTCTTACTCATTCATCCCTGTAAAGCCTGCCAGCGAGCCAGCCTCTTCTCTTTCCTTCCTTATAGTTTCCAAAAACACTTACCAACCTTGCATCTAAAGACTGGCTAACTCACTCGCACCTTTGCCTTTTCTACAACTGTGATTTAATCAACGCAAATGATAACCTTTTAAGGGTGTTGATTTTAATTTAGTATCTGCATAGATTGTAATTGATGGTACAGGTTGAGTCTTTAAATATTGTATTTTTTGTTTGGTTTGGTTTGTTTTAATTGGTGCGTTTCTTGTTGTTGTTGTTGTTGCCATCCTTGCACTCCAAGTCTCATAATGAGAGTGCAAATAAAGGTTTAGATTATTTAAGCCAACAGTACAAGTTTGTAAATTCACTTAGAAAAAAAAATAACTCATATTTCTGCCATGTACAATTTTGTGATGTTTAATGGTGATAAATTACAGAACAATTAGAGAACGGCAATTTACATGGTGACTAATGGGCATAAAATATCATATCAAAATAAAATGAATCTCTTTGACAGATTGCATGAGCATCCAGGCTACTGAAAACAATCGGAGCAAAATTTAAATTTCCTCGCAAATCTTTCACAATGAAACAGAAGTATCGTCGGTTTTGTGAGTTATTCTAGGACAAAGTTAACTTGAAAGGCAGCTCATTAATTAAGTCTGAGGAGGTCGTTTGGAGATACTTACCTTTGAAGTTTGGTGTTTTTATTTTTAACACCATAGAGAATATGTAACCCCAATTCCACGAAAAGTTGGGACTGGTGTAAAGTGGAAATAAAAACAGAATGCAATGACTTTTGAAATCTCATAAACATAAAATGGAAAACACATCAAATGTTCAAACTGAGATTTTTTACATTTCACCACGAATATTAGCTCATTTGGAAATAATGGAAGCAAAATGTCTCAAAGTTGGGATTAGATGGCAACAGGTGAGTCATATGATTAGATATGAAACATTTTAGACAGGAGAGTTTATCCGAAGTAAATGTGACTGCGGTTTATCAGCCTGTAAAAAAAACAACAAAAAAACAACAACAAAAAAAACACTACACCTACAATTTGCAGGTTGAATCTCTATCAAGCATAGATGTCGTCATATGACCCAGAAACATCTCTGGGCCAAAGCTAATGCATTGAGGAAAAGTGTACAACTGTTCTGTAGTCACAAAAACGGTTTGTTTTCACTTGCCAGCTTGCACATGTGGATACTGCAGTTATTACAACATTATGACATCATAGCAGAAGAGTCTCCATCCTGAAGTTCTTGAGGTGCCTCATGGCACTTTATGTTATGAAAAGAAAAATATGAGAAAGAAAATGCAGGACTGTTGAGCAGGTAGAATCCCATATCAGACAACAATGGGACAACATTCCTCTCTCAAAAGTCTGCGGTTGGTCTCTTTAGACCCCAAACTTTTATGGACTGTTGTTAAAAGAAGCGAGGATGCTACGCGAGGATGCTACAGAGGGCTAAACATGGCCCCATCCCAGCTTTGAGACCTGCTGTTACCGTCAAATTCAACGTGAGACAGTTTTAAAATGTCTCAGTTTAAACATTTGATGTTTACTTGCTTCTACTGTAAATCAAATCAAGATCTATGAGACATTGAAATTAATGTGCTTCATCTTTATTTACATTTTACACTTAAGCCCACACTGCAACCACAACTCTACTTCTTCGGCGTTGTTTCACTCCTTATATGCCTCACCCTCTGAGCCAGACAGCCCAAGTCAGATCAAATTTTGAAAGAACGACCTGTAAAAGCACACGCTCCAGTTTTAAAATGACTTTTAACAGTCGCACACAAAGAAATCCAATCTCAAGGAGGCGGAGGCATCCATGTTTTTTTTTGTTTTTTTTGTACCGTCATGAGCCTCAAAAAACCAGAGTGTAACACATTCGCATTACAACATGCTTTTTTGAATAACAGACCCAAATCATCAACTCTTTATAAAGCTTAAATTCTCGTCCTGTTAATTTTCCACTTCCATAACCCGGAGAGTCACTCCTTCCACCTGCACTTTCAGCCCGCGGCTGAATGCAACAGGTTATTTTGTCGGCCTTTCTGGGAGAGAAATTATGAAAAAAAGCAAGCAAGTATACATGTGGATGAAAAGGGAACATATCAAAGAGACAAATCACAAAAGAAATTACAAAATAATAGGAAATATCATCAGCTGAAGACTGGCAGTAAACAATATATAAAGGCTAGATGGTGTTCATCTGATATTCAAAAGTGAAGACCTAGTCTTCAAACATGGATTTGTACTTTATAATCTAGGGGCTAGAGAGGAAGATGCGTTGTCAGTGATGCGACCCTGATGATGACTGACAGCTCCCTGTAGGCGTTCCCGCTGTGACTCAGAAGTTTTGCTGACTATTTATGTCTTCATTTTGAAGAGTTGAACAGCGCAGATGATGCACAGCGGCCTTAACAGATTGGACCAATTACTGCGTGTCTAAATAATACAGAGTCCCTTCACCATGCAAAATGTTCAAACTTTGGATTAAACAGCATTATTTGACATTTGCAATTCATTCTGTAGTGAAGGAAGGGTGTGCATAACTTCTCCAGCTTTCATAAACAGTTCTCTTTGTGAATACACTTCAGGCCCATTTAACTTCGAGCCTTTTAAAAAACATCCCTGGTGCACAATTTGTCCTTCTGCCACGTAAACGGGCTCAGTCAACCAATTTTGAGAGAAAAGGCGATTTCAACCCAAGTTCTCAGAGCAAAAGTAACGTCAGTTAAAAGCTGTTGTCTCCTATGGTTGGACCTGTCTGTCTCGTTTTGTGTCACTTTGCTTTAATGCTGTACGCAGGGTACAAATTTGAGGGAGGTCACTGTCGAGTCAAAGTGATGAACACAAATACAAGGACGAAGCACTATTGTGTTTAGACTGGTGAAAAATGTGCAGCTTGTAGAGAATGAACATCCCTTATTACCTTTACTACCCACATTCATGCATTAATGAAGGAATTGGGAGTTATTCTTAATATATTATTTATATAAACAAGACCTCGCCTGATTTTAGTATTAATTTTGTATATTTCTGAGTAAGTAAATTTGAGCTCAGGGGTGTGTGGCAAGCATTCCCAACAAAAAATAACTGTTTGGATGAGTCTGACAGTTCAAATAGTGAAGATTTTTCATCTGACACCAGTTATCTGAAGCTGCCATGTTTTTGATCTATAGTTACTCTTTCTTTTTTTTTCATACTCTAAAGTGAGGCATTAGGGGCAGAGTGAAAGGGGGGAAAAAAGAGGGCAAGACAGAGGGAAAATTTCTGTGTTGTTTCGCTTATCCATTTCAGTCACAATGGGGCCGGAGCCTATCCCAGCTACCATAGGACAAGAGGCAGGGTACACCCTGGACAGATAGCCAGTCTGTCACAGAGCTAACGCAGAGACACATTCGCACCTATGGGCAATTTAGAATCACCAGTCAGCCTAACCTCTCTAATGAGTTCCCTGAGTGACCACTAAAGTCTTTCTCCAAAAGTGACTCAAAAGCTACCTGCAGAAATAAGCGATTTTACAGCCGGGTACATAAGTCAGTGTTGGTTTCTATAGCACATGATTATTAAGGTGTATTTTTTTCCCCCTGTATTTAAACATAATATATACAGAGACGCCAGTTTGCATTTTACTGAAACTTAAAGGTATGTGTGTGATTGGTGCAGATTGTTTGTTTGAATTAAGAATGCAACTTTGCCATATAATGGCTGGGCTCAATGTGACGTACATCTTTTGTATACAGTCTGTTTTACTCGACAAGAGCTGATTTTTAACAGCACTTGGGTGCTAAATGAAATGTTAAACCCAAAGAGTGAGCTAAAGGATGTTAAATAGCTCAGCAGAGCTGTGGGTTTTGTGATAATTCAGGTAATACAATTTGGTCAAATGAAAATGAAAATGACTCCAGACTTTTGGTTTTATTGCTCAGTCCTGAAGTGTTTTCGCTGAGTGTGTTTTAAGACGTAAAATAAGCAATGAGTCAATCATCCTGCCCCAGCCTGGTGTTTGGAGCACACTTCTTTATGGATGCAGAGCAAACGGCTCAGATAAAAGACTTTCCGTCACTTTTGAAGATGCACATACCTTGTTACTATAGCAACAGCTTTGGGTAAAACAACAAAAGAAGTGGGCTATGGGGGGAGAGAACACATGATGAAATGATAAAAGGGGTCAGTGAAAGATTACATTTAAATTCAACAAAGACTGGAATTCAGCAGATAGTCCGCTGATGTTTAAACACCCTCCACTCACGGCCATTAATCTGTCAGGCTGCAGCGAGCGAACAGGATGCCTCCCATCAGCCCAGGGCAGCCTTGTGATCTGAAGCAATATGTGAAAG
Source organism: Hemichromis elongatus (assembly GCA_015108515.1). Classification (NCBI taxonomy): domain Eukaryota; kingdom Metazoa; phylum Chordata; class Actinopteri; order Cichliformes; family Cichlidae; genus Hemichromis; species Hemichromis elongatus. Next base: position 11,266 of record VUQR01033129.1, read on the forward strand.
CAATTTAAAAAAAAAAACAGATAAACCACTTTTAGACTAAATGCTATTATTTTCCCAGTTGTTGACAGTGTTGTGTTTTAAGAGGAAGCACTAGTCAATTCCCCTAGACTTCTATGTTAAAATGTCCAGGTTTAGCGATGGCGTTAGCATCCTGACAGCCACAAAACAAAACTCTTTCAGTGTCTCTAGCTAATTTCTCCCTTGATACGCCTTGTATAGGGGAATTTTTAATATATGTAACTTACCCGTGTGAATTCTAAAAGTTATGAAATACTAGTAAAGCATTATTGACAAAGCTAGCTGGGTGGTTAATCAAACCAACAACTTGTCCAAGTATGTGCTCCAGTTTTGATGAGTGAAACTCTTGTACCTTATTAATATGCCATCAATTAGCAGATATTTAACACTTTGACATCACACAGTCTAAGGACTATGTGATGCTAACTTTGCTAACATGCAAGTTAGCATCAGCACTCCAAATATGGTCACTTCTGAGCAAAGTTTTTACAAAGATGGTGGTGATGGTGCTAAGTTATAATGCTAAGATTAAGATTTGAAAATACAAAAAAATGAAATAAACATGTCCATCTTTTATGTATTTATTTATGTTTTTGTTTTTAATATATTCAGAGTAGCTTTATTTAAGTTTTTTCTTTCTAAGATATAAAATGTTACACTAAAAACATTAACTTCTGTGCACAAGAATAGGCTTTCATCCCGCAGAACGCACACGCAAACACACACCTGCAAAATCTTGTAAATGCCATAATATTGTGTAACGCAAAGCAAGAGTCCCAAATTGAGAAACCCAGACTCTCTGTTGCGTCACATGATTGTGTGGCTTGTCCACTATTCAGCTTTGATGAAATTCAGTATGGATAAGGCAGTGTCATCATTTAGTTCCCCTCCACTCCTACAGAGCCGCCATCTGTCAAATATCAATTTACTTCCTGCACTCTAAAGAGTGCTGAGCCCTAATTGGAAATAGCATGTAGCGTATTCTCTGTTCTGCACACATGGAGAGTGAAGCTATCAGTCAGTCTGAGATATGAATATGATGCAATCACTCCCTCTTGCCCATCTGTGGAACAATTCCTTTTTTTATCCAACAGAGGGAAATAAGAACGATGAAGATTGTGATATTGTGTGTACTGAAGTGCAGATGGACAAACTGCAGCGCGAGTATCGTCTCTATTTAGCAAAGAGAACACGAGACCGTCGCAGGACTTGTTCTAGTAATGTCTTCTTTCTTTAATGGCACATTCATAATGAACTAAAAATGAAGTTGCTAGATGCTAAATCTACTAAGTTAATACTAAAAATTAACAGAAAAACAGTCGACTCCAATCTCCTGTTTACAGGCGGTGTTCGTGTGCACCCCTTACACTTTTTTTTTTTTTTTTTTTTTTTTTAAGCCACCCAAA
>VUQR01033129.1:24273-42060 GCA_015108515.1 Hemichromis elongatus
AATACAAAAAAAAAATATAAAAAATATATATATATATATATATATATATATATATATATATATATATATATATATATATATATATATATATATATATGTATATATATATATATATATATATATATATATATATATATATATATATATATATATATATAAGTTTTAAAACTATTAAGCCAAGATCCAATGCCAAAACAATTATTTGAGCGGCCACTTATAACGAGTCAGTCTCCGTAGACTCCAGTGTCCCAGCTACAGGGGTGTTATTAAGGTTTAAAATGGGGGTCTGAGCTTTTTTAAGAGACGGTCGAAGGTTTGTGAGGTGTCACGGTAGCTAAAATTCAGGGTGCTGAACTGGATCTCTAATTCCTGTTTGTGGTATTAGTGTCTTTTGGAGTGTTGTCTGACAAACAGTGTGGTTTGTTTCATGGTTACCTGTCCCATCACTCCATACAAGAAGTTAGTGCTCCAGTTATAATAAGAGAAATTCTAGTATTAGCACTATTAGCTCATATGTGTGTGTGTGAGGCTACCATACAGTCTCTAGATCAGGGGTGGGCAACTCCAGGCCTCGAGGGCCGGTGTCCCTGCAGGTTTTAGATCTCACCCTGGGTCAACACAACTGAATCAAATGATTAGTTCATTACCAGGCCTCTGGAGAACCACCACACATGTTGAGGAGGTAATTTAGCCATTAAATCAGCTATGTTGGATCAAGGACGCATCTAAAACCTGTAGGACACTGGCCCTCGAGGCCTGGAGTTGCCCACCCCTGCTCTAGATGCACATTCTCAGTCAGTGATTATAGCTAGCCTTTGCTGATAACTTGCATTGGAGCCTTTCATGCAAATATGGTCACTTTGCTTTTCGTCAATATAACAACACAATGCTGAGTTGAGGCTTTGCAGCTAAAGTCTAGTAAAATCAAAGGAGCCAAGTCCATCTTTCCTATTTCCTTCATTAGTGATAGTCTCAAAACCTGGTTGATCGGTAGCTTCCATGCTAGTCAGTGAGCCAACACTGAGTGTTTGACCAATCAATCATCCAAAATCTGTAACAATATAAACTTTGAACCCATTCCATTGTGCTGCCAATCAGCGTTAAATTCTACTACCTTCAAAGTACAGGCCACAGTTTATTCCATAATTGTACAAACGAAATACAACTGAATAATCTTTCACCTAATATCTGTAACGGTCCTTGACAGTGTCGGGACCTGCCAGCTGTCTGACTTGTCCATATGTTCAGTATTAGATTAAAATTCCTGAATTACTCACAAATCTGGCACATTTTGTCATTAAAATAAGGGTAAGATTTAATATGCAAACACTGGCTAGATAGGAAAAAAATAACTTCAAATTTCGAAATGCACAAGAGCTTTTTTTTTTTTTTCTTTCAGTGTTTTTGAGGGGAAAACCGAGCCGATCCTAATGGACTTGGCTCAAAAGCACTCCAAAGAAGAGGGCCCCTACTGATGGAAATGTGTGTGCTGGAGAACTGCCAAGTGCATTTTACTGTCCACCGTTTCTGTTTATATGTCATGAACTCCACCAGGCAGACTTCAGCCATCTCATCAGGGCTCACAGTCAGCGTGCCTGAGAGATACGCTGTCAAAATGCCACCTCGCTCTGTCGCCAGACTTTAGCCTCCTCTGTTTATGTCTGTGTGTGTCTGTGGCTGTGCTGTCACATGCTATTTGATTGCACTGTAATTGTTTGTGCTTATTTAGAGCACTGGTGCTCCTCGGGACATAGGTGTGCACGTTGTGTGATGTAACAGGGAGCCGGTCATTTCTCATAATAAAGCACAACTCAATCATTTTGGATAACAACTTAAAGAGTCGACTCACATAACCACAATTTTTCATTCTTATTTTCCCATTCAGTTATTTCACATGAGCCCACTTAAATTGTATTTCTCCAACTCTTCCATTTCTTACCGGCTTATCTTTCTGGCACACTCAACTGTGTGGAGTGTATAGGAGCTGTAAACACGCTATGAATGTATATGACTACATACAAAAAAGGTCACCGCAGCCCTTCTATATTACTGCTGCTGCCACTTTTATTGTAAAATATTGATCATATTTCTCTATAATGTGGCTGTGAATAAGTGGCCGGCAGGGCTCTGCAGTGCAGAAGTGGAGGTTTCAAGTGGAAAGTAATAGAAGATGTGACCTCACGGCTCCACGGATGGAACATGAACATACTTTCCCTCTCTTGAGCCATATGATTAATTCACATCACGAGAGGGTGTTTTTTTTGTTTTTTTGTGTGTGTGTGTGTGTACAGCTAGCGTGACCAAATAAGCATGTGGGAGGGGAATCTCAGGCTTTGCGTGACCTTGGACAAGCCAAAAACATATTTATGACTAACCAAATACTTGAAATGCTGTGTGCGTATATAAATGTACCGAAGTTTTGCCCATTTCTCTACTCAACTCATAGCTGTGTATGCATGTAATCATATATCTCTGTTCCTACACACATTAATTACCACCCAGTTTTCCTCGGGCATGTTGTAAATTCTGAAAAGGCTAAACAGCGGCAGCCAGATCAGTCAATACGCTGGATTTATCAGATAAAAATCTGTGTGGGATCACTGCATCACTCTTCCTTCCTTACCAGCACCTGGCTGCTGGATTTCTCCATAGCTTTCCTTTCCACATCTTCCCATCTTTCTTTTTCTCGGTCTCCTGCCTCCGTGTCTGTTGCTCTGCCTTCCCTGCAGCCAACCTAATGTGGCCCAGCTCCCTCTACTGACATAATTATAGCCGATGAGCAAATCTGTTGCAGCCTGATTAGCAGCATCTAAACAGCACTGGCCCCGGACATAACTTAGACATAGATGGAGGGAGAGAAATAATGGCACAGAGGAGAAGGGGAAAAAAATGTAGCGAAAAGACACTAATAGGCTCTGCAACATCTGTTATTTTTAGGGATTATAAATGATATATCGCATGTACGACCGGTTGTGCAAATTGTGTGCGGTACACAATAGCTTAAAGGCTACTGTGAAATGCTTGGACCGAGAGATCCCAGTTTTAAATTCCCTCACAGGCTTAAAAATATTGATGTGGTTGTGAATTAGTAACACTCTCCCTCGCTGACTACTGTCAGGATGCCCTTGAGCAAAACATAGTGGCTGCAGCTGCGTTGCGGTTTTATTCCTCCGCTCGCGGCTGTGATTTTTGCGGTTGGTGATAATTTTTTTTGCACTAAAGTGGCCATTCGCACCCATCCACTGTGAAAATTTGTCTCAATCACCTCCACGTAAAACCTCAACACCTGTCACCGTCACTGTTTTCCAAGGTCTGAGCCTCGCTAAATAAAACCTGATTGATCGCCTATTAATGTATCTGAAGGCAACTATGATTTACTTGTTCGGAACAAACAAGACAGCTTCCATTTTTCTCCACTAATGGCGTTCCTCCACACCATAACTCTTCTTGTCTCCATGTATTCAGGCTCCATTACATGTGGCATCCATTTCAAAAGCAGTGTCTTGTGTCTGTCGGACCATTACTCGATGTGGGAGAGCTGGTAAAATGAGCTGAAAGGTTGTGTGGTAACTAAGAATAGCAAGTGTTGCTGGGGAGTGGTAAAAGCGCGTTTGTTTATTGCTGTTTTATTTCAATTTTATTTGGTTTACGCAAAAGTAATTACACTTGTAAGAATCTGCAAGACAGATACGGAAAAGCCTGAGAGAGCTGTTGCACCACAACTGCTTGTTCGATGATTTAAAAAGGCTGTTTGGGTGCTGTAAACAACACCGTTAGAAATTAAAAATGGGTAAGTGCAAATCTCAAACCCATGTTTAATTCTGCGTTATGGTGAGGACTGTGTGAATATTGACTGTGGGATGTCTGCAGATATACACACTCGCACAGATGCACGAGCCCGCTGTTGTCTCTCCCTTCCTCGGCCTCTCGCATAAACACGTATAAGCAAACACGCGCGTGTTCTATAGCTTTATTTCCCCAAGGGTCTGTTGTTCAAACATTAATGTGACTTCTTCCTCTGTTTATTTCTCCACAGAGAGCAAAGAGGTGTATAAGAGACAGGTGCTGTCAATCACATCCATCGCCATGGCAATTAGTCTCCTGGGAACACTGTGCGTGGCCCTCTACTGCCGCAACAAGTGAGTAAATATACTCACAGCACCACACATAAAGTCTAGAAATAGCTGTAAAACAACTGCAGGTGGACTGTTTTTACATTGAGCATACGTATCGGTTTATCACTTACTTCCTGTAGGTAAGTGTTAAATGCCGAGATCTGGGAACAAACCTTCAACAACAAAGTGGATCAGTGAACAAATCTTTCTCTGAGAAAGAAGAAAGTCGTGTAAACGTGCTTGTTGTAAATGAACTGTCACAAAGTAAACAGATTACAGTGCACTGCCAGCCAGCATTCAAATCTACAAACTTCAAACTAGAGGCGACGGCTTATTTCATAATTGTGCAAATAATGTGTGAATCTGCAACTCTAAGCATTGTCTTCCCTGGAATTATGTTTCAGTACAAACTGCAAACAGACTACATAACAGGTGGAGTCTAACAGCTGTTATTTGTTATGTATTCAAGCTCTCTTTATCACCAATGTTTGAATGGTTTGTTATCAAAAATCAGACTTTCTTCAACCCTCTTTGTTGCATCTAACGGCCTCGAGACTTGATTTCATTTCGGGTCCTATTTGCCCCAAAAACTCCATAAAAAGTGGCATTTATGCATTGAGCCGAGGTCCCAAATGCCTTGGCTTAATTCTTCTCCTTTGCTTTCTACATGGCACGCAAGTATCCAGCACTAGTTTAAAAATGGAGACCACTAATCACTAAGCCAATAAAAGTTCTGGTTCGCATTGCAAACAGACTAACACAAACTTCACGGAAATAAAATGAATATCTGATGTGGACTCATATCATATTTTGCTCGCAATAACAATAAAAGGGAAGCACACCATTATCTTTGGAAGCCCACTAGCTCAAAATGGACAAACTGGCTCGCATCAGCAGGGCATTCGGTACATGAAGGGATTTCCATTTAGTTTCAGAGAGTTTGAAAGTAATTGATACTGAACTGATGAAGCGATGAAATCTTCCAAACACGGAGCAAAGATGCTCCTCTCGTCATCCTCTAGTTGTGTTATGTGGCATGTGTGATGTCACCACGGCCCTGCCACCTTTCATACTGACACTTGGGGCGTGCCAGACTTGCTACAATAAACCCTTGAATGCTCGATGTCGCCACTCAGACAAAACATCACCACTGGTATAGAAGTAGAAGTTGAAACTGGAAGCAAAAAAATCAGCTTTTTCTTCCAAGTTTTCTACAGAAAGTCTAATCTCGTCGAAGCGTTATAGCATCGCTCTCTTAGCCCTTTTAAACCATTAAAATAGTGGCTAAAAACCAATAAGGTCATACACTTGTGTGTACCATAATTTTCACTTCACTGATCGGTCACTAAATATGACTAAAATGAGAGATTGAGTTCATAAAGCTCTTTATCATAGACGTCTGCACAAGTGGAAGTCTTTATGCAACCAGACCTACCCCCTGCTAGCCATTAAAGCATGCAGATTTTAGTCACTTCTGCATTAGTTTCACTTTTCAGCCCTGGAAGCCATCTCTGTCTTTTATACTGTCTATTATGGCTCATCAGCATTTTGGCTGTTGCTAGCTGGCGCAGGCAGTGCAAGCATGCACAGGGGTGCAGCTGCAGCTCAGTCAGTAAGTATGCGTGTCATTAATAACACTGGTTTTCTGGATGCTAAGCAGAGAAGTTTCAAAGTATTTGCCAAGCTGTGAATATGTTGCTGCTTAATGCATTTAGAATATGTTCACTGACAAATATCCAAATGGAAACAATGCAGGAGTCTTCAGTTTTCCTGAGATTAAACAATCACTGCTGATAATTCAGGTGAGCTTGCTTTTGATTGGGCAGATTAGATATATTGGCTGCCTTCACTTGAAAGTAGTGCTTGGTCCCTCGTTTCTTAATTATCGAAGTAGGTAAAAATTAGATCTATAACTGATATTGCTGATTGTTCCTATGAAAGGTGCGGTTGATGTCCAACACAACAGAAAAGCAGGCTCATGTATGACATGTTGTCATTCTCTGCTCTGTGAAGCAAAGAGTATTTCGGTGGCTTTGTGACACAAAACGACCGAGGTTAGAGCTTGTGGTGGGTATTCAGCACACATAAATTTAGTTCAGTTCTACGCTGGAAAGACTCAATTAGAAGAAGCGTAGTTGAATTATTACTCAGCTCTTACCGTGACAGCATCATTTTCCCTTCCATGCTTGTGTGGCATTTTCTCCTTTTCATATATTGGCAAGTAAATTAGCTGTAGTGACATGAAGTTTCACCACAACCAGCAATTTAGATGTTTTTTTCTTGATTTTCTTTTGATTTGAATTTTTTTTACAATGACTGACATTAAAACTTCTGAAGTCATATTATTGATGATGACATTCTGCCACTGGTCCCTGAAGCAAAACATTATTATTACATGTGGTAATAAGCCCTATTGGGTGTGGTCAGACCGCATGTTTACAAAGACATTTTGTAAATTTAGTAAAAAAAAAACAAGTCAACATGTTGAGGCATCCTGCCTCTTGGATGAAATCCCAGACCGGGTATTTGCAGCAATTTGTAAAGCTCATTATACACGTACACATATTCATAGCCTATTACCACCCAAAGGTCAGCTCATGTGGCTTAAGCCCTTTCTCTGCTCTCTGCTTGTTTTCATATTTCTGCAGGGTAGAAGTTAATATGTGTTCACCGTAATCGGTAAATGAATAGTCTTATATATATTTATATATATCCCTTGCTGAGGGAATCTCAACAGTATGGGTTAAACATCTGGTGTTAATGGCAGTATGCCATTCAGAGTATGTGGACTATAGAGCGAGCTATGATAGATGGCACTGTAATTCCATAGGCTTTCCTCAGTAATATAATGATGTGAGTGAGTGAGCAGCCTGACAACGAGATAATCGGATCAAGAGATGATGGACAGGCGCTTTCAGTGAATCCATAATTGAGTCGGGGAACTTGCTTGTTCAAAGGAGAAGATGCATACAGATTGGGATGAAGGAGCAAGGCAGCGGATCTGAGTGACCTGAATAAAGATAAATGCAAAGGTTTTCTCACACTGAGAAAAAAGATCCTGATAAAAGTACAGCTACAAATTATTTTTACTTCATGTTAAAACAATAACAGGGAGGCATTAAGTGTGTTTTGCATTGTAATGTCCATCACCGCTGACTTACCTGCTTTATCGTCCTCTCTAACACTAGATCAGTGTTGTGAAGCTCACCACTTCATACTCACGATTTAACCTAATCTATCATGAGATGAGAACATCAATATTTAACCATCCTGCAACATTGTGTGCACTGCCATGTATCTATTTTTTGATTGCATAAAAGGTGCATAAAGTAAAATCATGGTTATTGCAAATTGTAATCAATAACTAATAAGCAGAAGTAAAATATTTCAGAAAAGAACATGAACTGGTGGCCTGTAAATGGAGGCAGGCCTCAGTCTTCCTGGGGAAAGTTGGACTTAACAGAAAAACTTTGGAATAGATGGCCTTAAGCTCTGTACCCTTTATGTCCCACCTCATTCAAATATGTTTTGCTCAACGTTACTTAACTTGGATGTTTGACCTTCTGCAGTCTTAAAATGCACATACTGTATTTGATGTGCAGTTTGACACCAGCAGACTGTGTTTTCATTTCTGCTGAAGTCGTTTTCTCAGGGCTAACCTTGAATCTGATGTGTGTGGAAGGGAGCAAGATTGTGTTACATCATCAACTAGTCATGAAGCGAGTCACAGTGTGGGATGCCACAATGCTGAGTCATTCCCCAGCGCACATACGCTGACAGTGAACTAATCCATACCGTGCGGTGACAGTGGAGTGGAAGTGGTGCTAAGAATTTTTAACAAGGACTCAAACTTTTTTTTTCTTGAAATAACTTCATCAGAAGCAATTTCTTTTATCAGGCAGATTATCTCTATAGGTTTTTGAGTTGCCTCGCTATAAAATACTGCTTGCATGGGGACTAAATGCAAAAAGTCAGCATGATTTATCAGTAGTAGTCAGCACTGTTGCCTTGCAACAAGAGACTCCTGCATGTGTGTGTGTGTGTTTGCAGAGGATGTGAATGTAAAGAATTCCTCTAATGCAGACATAATTTTCCTGGTTCTTCCTAATTATCCTTCTTTGGAGAAACAAGGGGAGCAGATTATTCAGGAGTTGAGTCTGTTTGTTGCTCTCTACTTGTGCTCTGCAATAAAGGCATAAAAGTCATTCCAACCATCAGATAATTTAAAGATTTTGATCGTTTAATGCTGAGTAAGACGAATTCTATAGTAGAATTTATATGAAATGCAAATTCAAATCAGTAGTAGCTGTTAGGCTACGTCCACACTAATGCGTTTTCAAACGAAAACGCATCGTTTTGTCTCTGTTTTGGCCTCCCGTCCACACTACGCAAAAACCGAGCGTTTTTGGAAACGCAGCGTAAGCGTAGTTTGGATCCGTTTTCCGATCTATCCTGACTAGTGTGGACGTAGTTTTAGTGTCAGGGACCCATTCATAACGTACAAATTTGCAGGAGATCAGGCTGGTTGCAAATATTTGGTGCTGCTGGTTCTGTAACGCCACCCCGAGATGACAAAGCCAAATTTTCTCTTTTGCACAAACAGTGGGGGGACGCAGCATGATATACGACACATCTCTCAACAAACCTGCAGAGTTGGATGTTTGAGATGTTTGTATTTCATGGCAGCTAAAGCATATGCTTCTATGACAAAGAGCATTGATACCCTTTTGGATCCTAAAACACAAACGAGCAGATTGCCTCTAGGCTCTAGAAGAGATAATGGACAGTTCCTATTAAGTAAACACTTTTCCAAAACTAGTGTGTACCAAATGTCACAGCCTCCTTCTAAGAAAATATAATTAAAGGGCCTCAGAGGTGGAGAGGATAGAAGCTTAGCATGCGGCAGTTTGTAAACACTTCATTACGTCGCTGTCATTCAGCAGAGAGTGTCTGACAAAGGACAAGTAAAGGCTTCATCAGCTGCATCTGGTAATGAGCGTACCCCTGGCACAACACAATGAAGTTGTGATACAGAGCTTCTGTGCTCCAGGTCAGTCTAATTGCACAAGCTTGGTTAAGTGGTGTAAAAAATCAAGTAGATTTTTAATGTCTACTGGTCAGAATAGTAACGCAGAAGAGGTTCTTTCAGATGAATCGACGAAATCAGCTCACATCCTTCAGCTACTCCACTTCTAATTATTCCGCTTTCTCTAACTTGATTACCTCTAAACCTTTTGTCATGTAGTCAGCTCTGTGTCTATGCAAGTTTAGGGTCAAACTAATTAATGTGGCTGTCAATGACTTTAGTCCTTCAGTGTATTTGCAAAGAATGTTATAAAGATATTCTTTGTAACATTCAATGTTTTTTACTAATGTAAGAAGAACACATCTGAAATGAATAGTCACACTTCAGCATGTTTAAGCAGAAATTATTAAATGGAGTCAAGTTACATAATATGAACGTCTATTAGTTTGGTTTTTTTTAAGAGAAATCGGGTAAAGGTGTATTTCTGGTTGAAGGCTTCTCAGGAAGCTCAGTTTCTTCCTCCCTTCCTTCTCCAGGGAAATCTCAGAAACTAACTCTCCTTGACCGGGGAGCCAGTATTTTGGTTGGGAGGAAAGAAAATGGATCATTTTAGAAATCACAAAGGATGGTATGGATAAAGTTGCTGGATTTACTTCTGTATAAACTTAAGACTTAAATCTGTCTTTGCTTTGTTCCATCTAAAATGCAATATTGAAGAAGCCGCTGCACATAATGTTTCTGAAAACTCTTGAGATCACAGTTGGACTCGACTGGCTGGGGAAAAGAGACCTAAAAATTCTCACATCTCGGGCTGCAATTAGCAGCTACATATGTTTAGTTTGTTGTCCGAGAGGAGACCTGTAGAACAGTACTCGGTGAGATCTGCATTTCTGAAACAAAGGCAAGGGACCAGACATCATTTTTCAAACTTGTTATAATTAGCTGTTTGTGCCAAAGCTCCTGTTTTGAATTAATTAGAGCAAAATTATAGACTGGTTACAAGTTAGACTTGCTAATCTCAAGATAATGACTGCAAAACATAATTATGACACTGAGAAGCTCAATACAGGTTGTACTGGAACAGAACCTCGGAGCCTAATATCACGCTAAAGACGAACTGATATGGATTTTTGAGTGGAAGCAACTATGGGAGGTTAAAGGCCCTTTTAGCCAGCAGGTGCGTCTCTTATTTCTTTACAGTCAAACAACTCCAAAGCAGGGTTAACAGAAAACCATGTCAGGATTCACTAATCTCAAGTGACGTAAAAATTAATCGATACATTTTGAAAAATCAATAACAGAGTGAGAGATGGAGCTGAATCTGTTTAAAACCACCGATTCAAATCAAAAGCTTGAACAAAAATGACCTGAAAACTGTCAGTTAGCCATCACTTTTGTTTGTCTGACCTTTTATAGGGAAATGCCAACACTGAATATACAGTATAGAACTTATGTCGGTGTGTATGATTTACTCTGGAGACTGACAGAGGTCATACTGTGCATGAATATACCACATGTGCCAGTGTTCAAGAGAAGCATATTGTTGAGCATTTTAATACTGCTGCTAGAAATAAAACCTGTTAACAGTTTCTGTCAACATGCATGCGCTATTACAGATTGTCATGTAGAAGCTACATTTAAACTCAATATCACTTGAATGGATTGGAACCAGGTTGAAGTGTCAGTGTCTACTATTATTATGTATTTATAGCTGTATTAACACGTAAGAGTAATCACTAACATTAGATGCCGATTCAGTGGGATATAAATCTAGAAGCCTAAACATGATCCACATTCATTTAGCTGATAGCAACACTTACTCTCTAGAAATCTCACTTTTTTTGGTAATATGGAGCCATTAGGCCACACAAATTGAAAATATTTGCATCCCACTGAGTTTCTAAACACACATATTAGCCTGATAAATTCAACTTCAGTAAAAGCAGCAAGACGATGTAAAAATTAGCAGCTTTTGACTAGCTTGCTAGCATTAGCATCGCTCTATGTGCTGATGAACTATTCTTAAGCATTTAGTTGAAAATTCAGTGGCGATCCATTCTTCACTTAACTTTTTGAGTTACAGTTTGGAGCCTCCATCATTATTCGGAACACACGTTTACATTTAAAACTTATTGTAAGTGCAGAAGTAGCCTGGCTGATGTGAGACGCAATCAGAACGTCCACATGTTCAGCTCAGCAGTAATTGCAGTCTTGTGTTAATCTTCAGTATCTTAAAAATGAAATTAATGCATCAATGTTGCGTCCAGATACAACACAGTTGAAACTCAGGCATTAAACACTACACTTGTTTTTTCCTTTCTGTTTAGGAGGCGCAGAGAAAAACTCCAGGCCCACCTGAAGGAGAGTCGCAGTTTGAAAAACTACACTACTAGTTCCCATAATGCCCTAGAAGCTAAAATGAGGGCCTCTAACACCAACCTACAAATTCATGAGGTGAGTGCATGAGATGTTTTTTTTCTCCTTACTTAGTTATGGATTTGAAGAGTAAACATGAGGCTGTACTTCTCACAATAAATGTAGCAACATCCAGTTCTCTTCCACAGATATAAGGTGAAATTGAAGATGGAAATTCAAATTCAGGTTTTAATTTAAATCCTTAGTTTATCCTTTGTTTTGTTTTGTTTTTTAATCTCACCCATAGAGGCCAGAGTTTTTGTAACAGTTGTAAAGCTGTCCCCAGCTGAATTTCTGAATGTTGTTGTTGTTGTTTTTTTTAGGTGGAAATTTAAAAAAATAGCCTAGGGCTTAAGGGGTCGGTTATTATTTTTCAGTAAATTAGTTGGCATTAGTAGAAGTCAACAAACATTAAAACATAAATCTTAATCTGAAAGCCGACAAACATTCAAAATGAGATGTCTGCTCCCTAAAGTTATTATCACTGAGCAGATGCATACCTCACACACAACACCGCAGAGGATTACCATTAGATTTATGGCTGCCTGCAGTTTGTGCATATGAATAAGTATGTATTGCTGTCTCCACCTGGCCACTTGCACGAGGCTTACAGGTCTTCTTGAGAGCAATCGTTCAGTGGTTTGGGAGCATGCTGCTGGCTGCCAACGTCATTCATCATCTTCTCAGTGCTCTGTGTCATCGCGCTCCCAGTTGTGTGTCCAGGAGTAGCTGGCATGGACATGAAAATTACCTTAACGTGAATGTTGCTCCTGGGAGACTGTCCTTGTGTGTATTTGTACACCAATCTGCATAAATTAACCTTAAGCATTTTTTACAGTTTAATCATGTAAAGCCCTCTGACACTTCATTAGGGACACCTATGACATCTAACATATTGCAGTACAACATCTATACCATAAATTATTCTGTTTCCAGCTTTCGATATTCTCATCTTTACTACATAGGTCATAATGGGTGCTGGATTATATTTAAAATGTTCCAAATATTTTGTCCACTCGACTGAAATTAATACACAAGGGTGTAAAGCATTAGGAACATTTTCAAATGCACTGTTGGTCTATACACATGGGACTCCATCATAAGCGCATTAATATGCAGAAGATGAATAAATCACTGTGTGGGAAAAGCAGTGGAGATAATTACATTTCATGCTGGCAGTTCATGATACAGCTGACAGATTTATCCTGATTTGTCATCATTGCAAAGACTGTCCTCTGAAAAAAAAAACACACACCAGCGCTTGTTATTTCATTAAAAAGCTTGAAATAAAAAATCTTCACCTGTAATGCCAAAGAAGGAAGTTGTGGGCTGAAACAAAAAGTCAAAGGAATGTGGCTTATATAGATGTCAGACATGCCAACTATATATCTGACATCCATCTTTGGTTTTGACCCCAGTTGCACTGCACTAGTGTGTGACACCAGAGAGGCAATGTTAGCTTACTTTTCCAAAGTATCACTATGGTGAGCTAACTTGTGGTTGCAACCTTATGTTGACCATACAGTCACCAGACTGCTATCAATATTCTCATCTAAATTTTAACAGCAAGGGAGAAAACGAGAACATTTCCCCGAATCCTGAAAATCCTTTTTCTTTGTTGGTTTTTCTGTATATTTGTATTTATTCAGTAACAAGTAAGGCATTTTTAAAGGTCATGCTATGGAACCTATTTTTCTTAGTTAAAGGATGTTGCCTAATATGTCATATTTAAAATTTCACACGAGTCTGTTAAACAAATGAGTATAGTTCTGTAAGTATATATATAGTGTTGTAATTTTGCCTCTGTAACCTGTACTGTGATTTGAAATGAAGAATTTAGGACGCAGATTTTTTTGAAAATGTCCTGGAGAGACGAGATCCAATCCGAATTAAGTTGTATAGAGAGGAGTTTGGAAGTGGTCCAATCAGATGTATTCTCCCTTTATAGCAACATCTGATCTGCTACTGACAAACGGTGGGGAGGGGCAAAGCTCCCCATTCTCCATGAAAACGTGACAAAAGGTCAGCGCTTGGAAGGAACAGAAGAGTCGACATATGGACACATTCCTCATTTAATGTCGATGAAAATAAGAAGCCTTATAAACCGTGTGGAGCAACTTTATCAATTTTAATATTTTGTCGACTGAAACTAAAAGAATTTAGATGCCTCATTTATGGCTAAAACTAAACGATGTTTTAATCAAAGTTTGCTATGATAACGATCACTGGTCAAAGAGTTCACCACATGCGTCTGTCAGTCATTCTGGTACGAATTCATTTTGATTTAATCTGACTGACTAATCTTGTCACACTATAGGCACTAGTTTTCATCTTAGGGTAAAGCCTTTGCTTGTACAGCCCATTCAATTCAGTTTTATTTATATAGCGCCAAATGGCAACAACACTTCCCTCAAAACTTTGGAGTGTAATGTAGAGACCTTACATTAGTACAATTATGAAAGTATATGTTGATTGTAGGCTTACCTCCTCTAAACCATCCACTGGCCTAGTCCACGGTCTCCCAGATATTCTGGTGTTGCCAAGCTTACCGCTGCATTTAAATATCGTCCCGACTTGTTGATTTATCCACTACTAGGTTTGCTTTGTCTCTTTTCTTTCTTTAAATTCGAGACCTTTGATCTCCTAATTTATGAATAAGTAGGTGTGTATATTCTAAATGCATTAACCATTCCTAAAGGGTTAAAGCCACATTTCTTTAAAGACCAGGAAAGTTTAAATTCTACATATCAGTCACATTTTGATTATTTTATTTCAATGTTAATATCAAGCTTAAATAAATGTCAACATAGTTACACTCTTGCCCCAAGCCTCCACCTTCATTTTCAGTTCAGACGATTCCGATGTGTAAGACATGGCTCGGAGACAGAGTTAACCAGAGTTTGAAAGCAATCTGAAAAATCTGGAGTTTGTGAAGATGGCGTGTCAGGTGCGTCTCCTCAAATTACCTTCAAGGTTAAAAGGTCTGTCGAGGACAAACATGCTGGCTTCCCAAACTAATGTAAGGATCAGATGAAAAGCAGCCTCCAGCACCACTGCACTGCACAAAATATGCCCAAAAAAAACAGTCAATATTATTTTGATCTCAAAGAGCAACATTTATATTTCAGACAAATAACTGAGGTATTGTTGGAAATTGTACAACCATTAGAAGTACATCGCATTTCATTTCACTTTCAACCTAAATGTCAGAGTTACTGAAAACAAATGCAAATAGATTTCTGTGTTTATCGACCCGATGAGAGAGAAAGCACGGGGAAACAGATCAGTTATATAGATCAGAAACGCGTCTGGCAAACTTGAATATTTTGTCTGCAAACTTGTGATTTGAAACTCCTTTCTGATTTTCAGCCGTGTAGCTATTTAAGGACATTTGTGTTATCTGTTCACTTTCTTATCTCCTTATATCCTTTCATTTCATTCAAGTCAGTGGGAAGAATGTTGTATTCCTTTTCAACTCTGTCCTTTTCTTCTCGTTTATAGAAGCTCCATTCAAACTTTAAGTGGGTCACTGTTCTTTATCACAGGATTTCCACTTTGCTATATCTTTTTTATACTTACCTATTTTTTCCCAACATCACTCTGATACATGATAATATAAATGGTCGAGCGCATGCAGTGACATCACACTAAATGTCACATCACCTAACACATTCAGCCACACTTTCTAAAACCAACTATTGAAACAGTAAAGTAAAACTTTGACTTTGATATTGCAACTTTTTTAGGCTCACGTTGCATATGGCATTTCACAACCAAAGTCTCAAAGTGTCTAATCAGCCAATGGTTCGGCTGATTAGACTACAGCCTAGTTTACCGACAACACAGCTGCTCATTGATTGTCACCGAGGCGTTAAGCTCATCTAAACTACGCTGCTTCACATCTAGTTTTGAAATGTCATGTTTTTGAGAAAAAAAGCTTTTCTTGGTAAATGGTTTGCATTTATATAGCGCTTTACTAGTCCCTAAGGACCCCAAAGTGCTTTACATTTACAGTCATCCACCCGTTCACACACTGGTGATGGTGAGCTACATTGTAGCCACAGCTGCCCTGGGGCGCACTGACAGAGGCGAGGCTGCCGGACACTGGGGGGCGCCACCGGTCCCTCTGACCACCACCAGTAAGCAGCGGGTGAAGTGTCTTGCCCAAGGACACAACGACCAAGACTGTCGGAGCCGGGGCTCGAACCGGCAACCTTCCGATTACAAAACAAACTGCCAACTCTTTGAGCCACGAGTGCCCCAAACAATCACACTTCTAAAAGTAAAATTAATTACAGATTTACATAGCAAAACTAGTATATTCTTATTGTTTTAAAGAAAAAACAAAAACGGATACAAATTATGACTCATAAAAATTGAACAAAAATAACCAATAGAAATCCTTAATTTAAACAAATCTATGTTAAGCGATAATGCCAACTTCCACAAATTTCACATTAATAGAAATTCTACAATCTTGAAGAAAATTGCAAAAAACTGACATCATTTGTTCAACTGCTGACTTCAGTGCAAATCTGTTGGACCTTACTTAATCAAAAATTTTAAAGCAAAACTCA
Source organism: Hemichromis elongatus (assembly GCA_015108515.1). Classification (NCBI taxonomy): domain Eukaryota; kingdom Metazoa; phylum Chordata; class Actinopteri; order Cichliformes; family Cichlidae; genus Hemichromis; species Hemichromis elongatus. Next base: position 40,407 of record VUQR01033129.1, read on the forward strand.
TATCTCTATATATCTATATATATCTCCATATTTCTCATCATGAAACCGTAATTGTCTCTCAATTAACAGATTGAATTACTCTGGAAAAAACATGCCATGAAAAGGTGGATCAAAATTGTGTCAGAACAAGGGAAAATATAAGCTGATGAGAAGTCTCTTTTTCTCCACCCTGCTGTCCATCCCTCTATTCCTAGTGACTGATTCATAGTGACTGCAGTGTTAAACAGTGTTGTGACCGGGTCCACTAAATCACCCTTGGCTGACAGACAGAGAGTGGGAGACATAAAGACAGAGCGAGTAAGCTGGAACAAAAGAAAAGTGGGCTGTTTTCAGAAGTCATTCATTGCATCCTATCACATTCCTGTGTTGATGATGCTGTTGATTCATCCTTTTATACACCCCAGCCAGGATGAAGACCCCAAATATCCATCCTCCCAATTCTCTCTCCAAAATACACTTTCCTTTTAGATTAGCCATTTTAAGAATGATTTTCTGTATTACACTGCAAGTTGACCAAAAGCTGATTTAATGTCGCTGCCAATCTAGTGGGCCTTGGCACTATCATCATTTTGTTTCATGCAGACAGTTTTGCCTGATAAATATTTCAGCATAAAGAATATGTTTCTTAACACCTGATGTGATTTTCCTACTTGGAGGAATAGGAAAAGCACTTCATCTCAGCACCTAATTTTTTCAAGATTAACCTCATGATGGTCTTCACCTCACAACACATCCCCCCCCCAACTATCAGAGTTTAGTTCAGCTGCTTTCTTCTGCTGCTGTTTTTTTTTTCTTTTCTAAACTGACAGTCAAGCATATCATATGTAGCTGAATGAAATGGTGTTAGGACTCCCTTGCAGAGAATCTCTTCAAAAATTCAGAGAAGTGTTCACAGATCAATTGTTCTGTCTGCAGGCTGTCCGGCTGTCTGATCACAGAGGAAGGCTGTACTTCTCTGGCCTCAGTTCTGAGCTCCAAACACTCCCATCTGAGAGAACTGGACCTGAGCTACAATCATCCAGGAGACTCGGGAATGAAGCTGCTGTTGGCTGGACTTAAAGATCAAGGCTGGAGACTGGACACTCTCAGGTATGGAGAATATAATGATATGATGTGATAATGTTCAAATTTGATATGACTGATAATGATAGAGGAGAAAAAGCTGGAAACCTTTTTTTTATTGTTTTTCTTTCATGCAGATGTGACAGTTACTCAAACATACACGATATTTTTTTCATCTAGTCTGAACAGTTAAAAAATAATGCATCAAATCCATTTATAGGGGAAACTCCAAGAACATCTCAACAACAAATGCTTATTGCCACGATTTATCCTCTATTTGGATAGATTTCTTTAGGCTTAATAGTGCAGTGATTTTAAGAAAATAATTATCCCTCTGTGGTCCTCAGTCAGATAGGGGTGTACTGACAGACCCAGGATCAGTCCAAATTATCAACAGTTTGATCCACATATGGTTTGAAGTGTATTAAAATGTTGGCCTGTTCCTCTCTGTGTCTAACAGTCTGTGTATGAGAGCCATGTAATGTCCATGTGTGCATGCTGAAAGAGACTGTGCTGCTCTGACCCCCCTCCTCCTTTCAGGGCGGAGCCTGCCGGAGTCCGATGGTTGACACCAGGTCTGAGGAAGTGTAAG
>VUQR01033130.1:0-10911 GCA_015108515.1 Hemichromis elongatus
ACATCAATACAACCATTAGAGCCCAAATTTTAATAATATGTAATCATTTAGTCCATAGTAACTACCTAAACAGCAAAAAAGTGCAATAAACTACAAACAAATTGAAAATCGTTTTATTTTATTTTTTTTACATATTTTTCTATTTAGAGAAATTTGAGAGGTTTATCCCTCAAAACTGTAAATACAAAAAAGTTGCACAAAATAGTTTCCAATAGTTTAATTTGAGTGTCTTCATAGTTGTATTTTTGAGATACACCAATATTTGTATTCTGCATGAAAAACGAAAATAAATATTATAATGCAAATTTGCAAGAAAAACAGCTTGTGCATCAAAATAAAATATTTCCAGGAGTGCAATTACAGTTCTAAGCCTCCAAGAAACTAAACAGAAAAGAATAAAGTCAAACATGAATTTTAAAAATACGAGATGGGTTATTAGCCATTGAAGGAAAAAAAACCCTACAATTTTCACAAAAATGACGTCACTTCCGGTTTCGGGCAGGAAATGGCGGACCTACAATAGTTCATGCTGACCTCTGAACTAATGTAGGAAGTGTTATGAACAGCTGATCGGATTGGCAAAACGTGTTTCTGGAATATTATGTTTTTGTTGCTGCCAGTGGTTTTGCAAAGCTTTATGTGGAAGGAAACAGTGACCTAGGACAAGCTGATGGCATAGGATGTAAGTACAAACTCTCCGGTTTCATATGCAAAAAAAATTATTGCGCTAGCTTACGTGGTTGCGGTTCTACAGGCATTTAAAAATAGTTACGCAAAACACAGAGGTGCTGCTCTGACTGGCCTGAAAGGGTTAAATACCACAAATACCAACAATAATAGAACTAAAGTACTATAAGAAATAAAAGGACTGTAATACTTCAAAATCGAAACAGGGATCCAAACTAATAAAAGACAAAACCATTCTGACAGAATGAAGGTGAATACACAAAGACTGAGGGCAAAACACTGTGGAAACTAAAGAAATGCATAAATATTAAACTATAAAACTAAGACTCATAACTAAAAGGCTGAAGGTTACTGGCAAAAGTAATGAGACATATTTCTCTCTTGAAGTCAAACTGAAAGAAACAAAAATGCTGAGCTCCCAGAAAGACTACTGTAGGTGATTGAGGTATGTTTGCTTTCAAGAAAGTATTGTTTTAGATCTTGAAAAGGGTCAAGGCTTCACACCTATCTTTTCCTCAGACTCACTCTTATGTGCAAAAAAGGTAGGAACACTATGCTGGAGGTCAAGAAGATTGCCCAGATGACAAACCAGATGACGACATCTAAGTTTTTCAGCACCATTCCAAGACTTACCAACCACGGGAGGGTGGAAGAACCATCCCAAAAAATTAAATAACAATAACCCATATAAAGCGCAGGGAAAAAAGATATCATTCTATTCAAAAGAAAGCAATGGTTCAATTTGAAAAGAACTTCAAAGAGAGGAACTGGAATTACAAGAAGGCTCCAGAGTCCTTTGATCATGCTGAGCTCTGACTTCAAATCACTTTCTACAAAGGATTTATTGGTGTTGTGAAAGCACTATTACATCAAGCTGACCCAGGCAGCCACAACAAGAAGCATGGCAATAATATTATGTCTGCAGCACTAGACTCCTGTCATCAGCTAGAGTCTAGTTTGCAGGACCATTGTAGAACCCAAAGAAACCTCAGTGCCTCAACCTATTTGCAAACCTGCAATGTGAGTATCATCACCCACACAAGAAAAAATCTCCAAGGATGATACAAGCCTGGCTAAAGCTCACATTCCAGGAGATCATTCTCATTTACACATCTACAACTGTGGCACTGAGCAAATCTTTATCGATCAGGCCTTGCTTGACCAATTGGCTCTCCTGACTGCTATTGTGGACATCTGCACCCTAACCCAAAACTGCTAAAAACAGGAGAGAGCTATTATGGAGTAGGACACGCACGACTACTCAGATGAAAGTTTTTTAATTTGGCCTGTGTACAATACTGTAGCGGGATTTATTAAGCAATCAGTCAATCAAGATGTGATTCAAATGCATACTTTCATTATTATTTCTCCCATAGCATTACCTGCATTTTTATTCTGATGCATTCTGAGTTTTGTTTATGAATGATACATTCATGCCAACATTTCTTTTTACGCTTGATCTCCTTTAGATAGGTTCCATGCACCCACACAAACATGCATTGGAGTTGTGAATATCCACTGCTTAAGTCTGACATCATGAGTCATTTCCGGGTTCGAACTCCTTTTCAATTTCCAAACTCGACCAAATACTTCGGCATCGCTTAGTTAAAAACTGTCTAAATTCTTTTATATAATTATATGATCAGTATGGCTGCTCTTCCAGGTGTGTCAATAAAAAATAAACACAGGATTTATGAAGTTTAACAGAGTTAGAATTTAGCAGGGAGTTAGCTCGCTAGTTTCCATCTAAAAATGATATACCATGTTCTGACTGAGGGATTTCTGAAAATTTTAAAACTTGCAGCTTAGCTATTACATCGGACGTAATTCAAGACAGAAAGTTAAATGACAGCAACATTTTAGGGTTACTGAAGTTGGACTAACTAGCATATAATGGTGTGCTATATGGTGGCTAGCTACACAGCTATAGTTAGCATAATATAAACACATTAGCATAGTGAAGCTGAATGCTAACATTCCCTTTAAAAAGAGAAGCAAATGCAATCATATAGCAGGAAAAAGATGCTAAAAATTCATCAAACTTCAGTTAGGAGAAAAAATGAGATCATTTATCCGCAATATGAGGTCAGTCATTAATATACTGCTGGTTTGGATTACTTGCTATAAAAAATGTATGTACCCATTAAAACCTTAGTTAGCTTAGAGTTAAAGTGATTCTTTTCTGACCCATTATGATATGTGGTGTGAGCCGATAGGGTTGGGTTGTATAATAAGTTTACTTTTTACGTTCCGTCCGGGGGGATTTTTGAGATTGACAAAAATGTCCGGGTTTTATGAGCCTACAGGGGACCCATATACATTATGTCATACCTTAACCGCTGTCTGCTTTGCGATTGGTTATTTTGCGCTCACACAGACGGGATAAACGGTGCGCAGCTGCGTGCCTGGTGATGTTGAAAATATGCTGAAGTGCAAGTGCACCTTTTCACAGGAACTACAAAAGAAATTTCCTGCATACCGTGCCGGCTGGCATAAATGGGAGGCGGAGTGCAGTGTGCAGAGCTGGCACATACGTTTGTGTGTCTAACAAAGGTGCAGGTGATCTTGTTGCTCACATGGACACAGAAAAACACAAAAAGGCTGTGCAAGGTGAAAATTCCTCTACTAAATTAACTGAGTTCTTCGTTATGCCTGGAAAAAACGAGGATGCTGATGTATCTGCAGCAGAAGGTGCACTGGTATTTCATACTGTGAAGCATCACAATAGCTACAGATCAATGGATTGCACTAGTGTGTTGCTTAAAAAAGCATTCCCAGAATCTAGCACAGCTAAGAAGTTCAGCAGTGCCCGAACTAAGACTGAAGCTATTGTCAATGGCATGATAGTACCACATTCAGTGGAAGTCACTTGTGAAGCTCTAATTGAAATCCAGTAGTGTGGTGTTTCTACAGACGGAAGTAACCATGGAGAAGAGAATATATTCCCAATAATAATTCAGTACTTTAACTGGAAGAAAGGTGGCACTCAAACAAAATTAATTGAGGTTAAGAACACGCCAAATGAGACAGCAGAAACCATTGCAAAATACCTCACTGAAACACTGGCAAAAAACTAATTGTCAGAAAAGTGTGTTGCCTTTAGTGTAGACAACTGCAACACAAATTTTGGAGGAATCCGACGTGATGAGGGAGGAAAGAATGTGTTTGCCAATTTAAAGAGGTTACTTCAAGAATCTGATTGGTTTGGCATGCCCAGCACACCTTTTGAATAACTGTGTTCATCATGGGATAGACACAATAGATATTGATATTGAGAACATCATCTTCAAAATCTATCAGTATTTCCACATTTACACAGTGCGCACTGCGAGCCTGAAAGAGTACTGTGAATTTGTTAATATTGAATACAGAGCAATGCTTTCTCACAGCAAGACAAGGTGGCTGTCATTGTTTCCAGGCATTGAGAGGATGATACAGATGTTTCCAGCTTTAAAGGCATTCCTTCTCTCTCAGCAAAAGCCACCCATAGTGATCAAGAAGTTTTTGGAAAATGACTTCAGTGAGATCTACCTCTGGCAAGTGCACTCACTTATGTCTGTGTTCCACACAAACATTCAGGAAATGGAAAAAGAAAACATGTCCATTATGGAGGTGAAAAAAATATTGAACCACATCCACATCCTTCTTCTTGAACGCAAGAGCAAAAACTTCATGTCCCTTAAAATTAAGGGACTACTGGCAGAAAAGTATAAAGATGGACTTGGTAAGGAGTGTGACCAGTTCTGTGCTGATGTTCAAGGCCTCTAGAGTGCTTGTCTGGAGTATCTGGAGAAGTGGATGACTCCCATTGAAGAGTTTTCAACATTTATGTGGATGGAGCTGAGTGAGCCACCAGACTGGAATGATGTTGAAGTCTGCATCAAGTACCTGGGAGAGAAGGGAGTAACAGTTGATGATGTCAAGTGTTTTGACCAGGTCACCAATCTGAAAAAATTCACAGAGAGGTGCAGCAGTGAAGAGGACTTCAGTGGACTTCCAGTGAACCAGAAGTGGGCCAAATACTTTAAGGAGGCCAAAAACATCACATGTTGTTCAGAACTAGTGAAGATTGCACAATTTGTCTTTGCAATTCCCTCACACAATGCAAATGTTGAAAGGGTTTTCTCCCTCATGCAGACCCAGTGGACCAAGGAGAGGAACCAGCTTTCTGTTGAGTCACTAAAGGGGATTCTGTTTGTGCAATATAATTTCAGAGACACTTCTTGCAAAGACTTTCATTCTTATTTGTTGAGCAACCAAAAACTGCTGAGAAAGGTCTGCTCCAAAGAAAAATATGGATGGGCAGAAAAGGAAGATGACGAAAACAATTGACTTTTCTTGTTTACAGATGTCATATGACTGCTGCTTTGTATTATTACTTTTAGAAAAGAAAAGAAAGTTTACTCATGTTGAAAATATATTTCAGGTTTTTTGTTCAGTAAAACTTCAAAGGAGGAAAATATTTTGCTACTGGTAATTTATCTTATGCAGATGAAGCATTATTTCTGTACCATTATTTAATTCCAGAGGCTTTTCAGTTAGATTTTTTTCTTTATGCAAACAGTTTTATTAAAGTTCTTCATGACGAGTCAAGTGTCCTCTTTTTTGGAAATCAAAATATGGTCACCCTATTTTAGCTGTTTTTCCTGTCCTCTTTCAATGTTCACCTCAATGTTTCAAACTATTGGTCTCCCCAGTCTGTCATGTTTCCTCATCTGTTTATCACCAGTCCCAGTGTCAGGCTCATGTGTTTTAGTGTGATTTATAGTGTGTGCGTTGCTTCCTGTCTTATTTTAGTTAGTTCCTGTTCCATGTGCGTATGTTTTGTTTTGCATCCCTTGTCTCATTAGTCAGATTAAATTAACATTTTTTTCCATACTCTATTAACTTGTTATGCAACAATCAGAAATAAATTAATATTGAGCCCACAAAGTAACATCAGAGTGACGGCTTCTATATGTCAATTTTGGACGTTTAATTAAGAGGTTGTTTTGTAATGGCAGGTTACATCTTTTTCTTGACATCTACTGAACATCTGGTGTTCAAGTCCATAGGATCTTGATGTGAATGCTATTTTTAATCCAAATGTGGATATTGTGGACATCGTTTAAATGTCAAACTTTTATTACTCATTTTAGACATATTTTCTATACTGTTTCTATAGGATCTGCAGTCCCATGTTTGTAGATGGTGGAGGACATGTTTTCTATAGGCTACCAGTTCACTTTTCTGTAGCTTTGTTTACACCTTTGTGCGCATTTCCATTTATCATCTGTGGCTGAGACAATAAAATTAAGTTGCTGAAAAATGATCTGGAACAGTATGCCACCTTGTGAAATGGGACTCGATCATAGCAGTTAAGTGTGAAGAAATGTAGAGTGATCAGCGTTCATGTTTGAGATTGCATGGGCTATTAACACTAAAACAAAAGTGAGCAGCTGCATGGCAAATTTCCCCAGCTTCTCACAGGCAGTTTCCAAAATCTGTGCACTGACAAAGATAATAGGTAGTCCAGTTCATACATACATGCACTTGCACAAACTTCTCGTACTTTGTTGGGTTTTTTCATGAGAGAAGATGGATATTCTACAATTATAAATTTTCACAAGTTATTATTAAAAGGTTAGAATTTCAAATTAGTTTTACATGGTGCCATGGAACTTGGTCTCTTTGGCTCAGAGACAAAGACTGCTGCACCCAGACAGCAAACGCTTTTTATTGAGGATCACAGAAACAGAATGTTAATATGATTAGTGGAAAGAGTTGACAGTGGCCTTAGGTCTGATACCAGCTCATGTTTCTTCCTCTGCACCTCTTTGGACAATTTTGCAGGCACCACTCCCATTGCCATAGCAGCCAAATCTTGTCCTCTAGTCAGGCCTGTAGAGTTCATGAAGGAGCTTGAGTACATACCATAACAGCAGATTTATGACCAAGGCCACACTCCAATTTTGAACAGAGAGGCATTTTTGAAAAATGTATTGATAGCAATCTTGAATATCCTTACACAGTAAAAGCAAAGGGGGGCAAACAAACAAATTACAAACAAATAAGTTGATTTATTGAAAGAAATAAGCCAGTTAAAGGAAAAACTAGAAACTGTAAATAAACAGAAAATAAGAAAAAACATGTACTGAATAAATCAATAGGCTAGCACAAAATAAATCATGTTTTATAAATAATCAGTACTTATTTGTAACGTGTTGGAAACAGCAATGTTGATATTTCTAAATTTAAAAAAAAATATCTTTATTATCATTTGCATTTTCTGCACCTGTTATAGATGTCCACATTGCATCCAAAAAGATTACCCATTTTAAAGTTCAAATGTTGAACGTCATATTTACGTTGGACGTCGTATAGAGGTCCAGAATCGATCATGGCCTGACGGCCCCAATATAGACAAGATCTGCATTCACAGCCAATGACTAGAGGGAGGTGTTTACTCCAACCAAATAGCTCTGTGGTTTTACTCCACTGTATGATTGTTGGTGCATTACTGCTGGAAAAGTAGCTGTCTGAATAAAAAAATAAAACTGCAAAATACGACCGTTTACAATGACTAGACTCACAAACTTATTAAAAAGATGGCAATGAAGTTTTCTGCTATTTAATACTACATTTTGCAACATAAATCCTGATTATGTCATACATTCTCCCAACACACATTCACACAAACACGCTAATTACATAATGCTGCCTGTCCTTCACAGCAGGCAGGAATGAATGGTTTATTTGTTCAAAGTCTGACCTGCAGGTCTGCCTATTATTGAATAAGAGTACAAGTACTGTCCTGGTGTCATAAGATTGGATTTTTCACATATTTTGTTAAAATAGGCTTTAATGCTTGAACAGATTCCAGACTTAATTAGTTGTACAAACTGGTGAGATGCTGTGTTTAGTAATTTACAAGAATGCGTCTGTTCACATGTGTTCATACAAAACCATTCCAATGTAGCCACAAAACAAAATAAAACTTTATGGCAATGTAACATTAAACATGTACTGTACATGTACAATGAAAATGAAAACAGGATGGAAAAAAAAACATGACACAGCAGACAAGGCCACTTTCTTCCATTAAGCGATGGTGTAGATCTGATAACCCAGTTTTTGTGGTGTACAAAGGGTTACACTGCAAAAACTTAAAATTGTAAACCAAGTATATTTGTATTATTTCTAATCAAAAAAACTCATCATGCTTAAAATAAGACACAGTAAGCTACAGAGTAACATTTCAGTAAGATATAGAAACTTGTTTTTAGACAGTTTATCTTAAAACTGGAGAGTTTTCACTTGTTCCATTGGCAGATTTTTTTACTTATTCCAAGCAAAAATATTTTGTGTTAAGTGAAAAAAATCTGCCAATGGAACAAGTGAAAATTCAGGCCAAGTCAGTGTTGCCAAGTCAGTGTTGCCAACTTAGCAATTTATTCTAAATTTTATTGCTATATTTAGAGAGTTTTCAGACCCCCTTAGTGACTTTTTTTCTAAAAAGCAACTAGCGACAAATCTGGCGACTTTTGCTGGTGTTATTGGAGACTTATGATGACTTTTTGACATAAAACCATGTATTGCTCTTACGGTCAACAAGCAGCCGGCGCTTCCGTGGGCACATCGGCCGTGGCTCACAGGCGGTGGATAGTCCTCACGCAGCAGTCGCCCCCAGCAGCTGTCAGAGGAGATGTTGTTTACCCTTACGCGTACAAACTGCAAATGAATCGCGCTTAAAAAGGAAAAAAAAAACAAAAAAACATAACTCCGCCAGAGTGCCTATTTTGGGTCACTTTTGCCGGTCCCAAGCCCGGATAGAGGAGGGTGGGAATTATGATATTAAAACAATAATTGCTAAAAGAAATGTGACTTGTAGTTGTAAATACTGTATAAATGCCTAAATGCATTTAGGATGTTTTTTACTCACTTTATGTCTCATCCATGGTGCTATTTCTCTGTCCTACAGCGTAGTTTACAAGCATGACCAATTATGCAAATTAGGCGATGACGTCATTTAGCGACTTTTAGGACAGCCAATAGCGATTTTCCTTACTGAGGAGTTGGCAACACTGGACCAAGTACACTTTGGTATGCAGGCTGGAGCAGCCATGTTCGAACCTGTACTACCTTCTGGGCCACAGCCACCATATTTTGGACTCAGAAAAATTATGTTTTTCTGTGAAATTCTGTTTGTAAGTTTAGTGGAGCTAGTGTTGATGTGTTGTTTTGTGTAAACTCTGGATAGCATGAGCTATATTGATTATTAGTAGTGCATAAGATAAAATCAGTGCTTTCTCTATTGAGAATCATTCATGGAATTTCTGTTGCAGTGAAAATGGTTAGAGCAGTTGTCTCGGGAGCACGTCTCCAGAGTTGAGGGGGTCGCTGTTTGTGCAGTTGCCTTTCTCTTTCTGGTGGTTTTTAGTGCATAAGTACCCACTGTAAGTAACTGCATGAATACTAGGCTTATGTTTAGTAGATTTTGGTTTAGGCAGTTAGTGGGAAAGTGCTGATTTCAATTGCAGGTCAAGGATCAATATTTTACTGTTATGGCTTCAGTTGATGCTTTTGTTCAGTCTTCATCAGAGGAACTCTTGAATAGTTGTACCAAAGAACAACTGTTGAAGCTTGTTGAGCATTATTGTCATGATGACAATTATGATGTTGATGTTGGAGATAAGCGGTTGAAATGTGAGATTGAAGAAGTGTTAAAGGTTGCATTAGTACAGAAAGAGGTATTGCCAGGTAAAATGCAGACTTTAGTAGCTGGTGTTGATCAATGTGTGGTCTTAACTACAGGTGCTTTATCCTTTTAGCAGCAAAATACTACTAATAATAATGGATTGCATTTATATAGCGCGTTTCAAGGCACCCAAAGCGCTTTACAATTCCACTATTCATTCACGCTCACATTCACACACTGGTGGAAGCAAGCTACAGTTGTAGCCACAGCTGCCCTGGGGCAGACTGGCAGAAGCGAGGCTGCCATATCGCGCCATCGTCCCCTCTGGCCAACACCAGCAGGCGGTAGGGTAAAGTGTCTTGCCCAAGGACACAACAACCAGGACAGAGAGCTGGGGGATCGAACCGGCAACCTTCCGGTTGTTGTTGCTATTACAAATGGAAAGAGACAAGTTAAGCATTGAAAAAGAACGTTTGAGACATTCTTTTACAGCAGTAGACCTAGACCTAATCAAAGCAGGCAAGTTATCAGGTGGTGTTGATTCTTTAGATGAGGTTGAAGAGTCTTCTCCACAAAGACTTGAAACTTTTGATATTGTGTGTAATTCGCGTTTGGTGCCAAAATTTGATGAAAGAGAACCAGATGCTTTTCTCCCTTTTTGAGCGTGTTTCCAAATTGAGAGAATGGCTAGAAGCTGATTGTGTAATTATGTTACAGTCTGTTTTGACTGGAAAAGCCCAGGAAGTGTACTCAGCCCTTAGTGCAGTTGAATGTCAGAAGTATGCTACTGTTAAGGATGCAGTTCTAAAAGCGTACAAGTTGGTACCAGAAGCTTACCATCAACATTTCAGAACATGGAGAAAGTCTGAGAAGCAGTTGCACGTAGAGTTCGCGGGGGATTTAACTAAACACTTCAACAGATGGTGTTCTGCACTGGGAGTGACTACTTTCCGGGATCTGTGTGAGTTAATGGTATTGGAGCAGTTTAAAGATTGTTCCTCCTGAGGTTGCCACTTATATTGCTGAATGGGAAGTGACAACGGTTTCTGACGCCGCTAATTTGGCAGAAGAATATGTCCTGGCACATAAGGGGCAGTTTGGTAGGAACAGTTTTTCAGTTGGTGCTCCTGTTAACCCTCTGGGGTCCAGGGTGTAATTGGCCGTTTTTGACTACTTTTAAATTGACCTCTGTATTTCACCTTTAAAAGCCGTTTATCTTGTCTTGTTTGGTATCATTTTTTTCAACACAACCTCAAATATCTGAAAATGGAGTTATTTCTTCATTTTGACATACTGTATTAGCACAATTGATCTAAATTCAGACAAAAAATTTAAAATCAGAGTAGAAAAAAATTATATTTTTTACTGTAAAAACCACAAAAATGTTTAACGAATCATTTTCATTGCAAATAAAAATTGTACATTTCTAAAAATTATGCACAAGTTTTGCAAACAACAAAGTTATAAGGTACTATTTACCTAAAAATGCAGCCAAGGCCTCAGGTGTTTTTGTAAATAACCATTTAAATTTGGGCTGGGTATCGTCA
>VUQR01033133.1:0-13697 GCA_015108515.1 Hemichromis elongatus
GATGGACCACAGGTTCTCAATGGGATTAAGATCTGGGGGGTTTCCAGGCCATTGACCCAAAATTTCAGCATTTTGTTCCCCGAGCCATTTCGTTATCACTTTTGCCTTATGGCACGGTGCTCCATCGTGCTGGAAAATGCATCGTTCTTCACCAAACTGTTGTTGGATTGTTGGAAGAAGTTGCTGTTGGAGGTGTTTTGGTAATATTCTTTATTCATGGCTGTGTTTTTGGGCAAAATTGTGAGTGAGCCCACTCCCTTGGATGAGAAGCAACCCCACACATGAATGGTCTCAGGATGCTTCATTGTTGGCATGACACAGGACTGATGGTAGCGCTCACCTTTTCTTCTACCCCAAACAATCGGAAAGAGGCTTCATGGGAGAATATGACTTTGCCCCGGTCCTCAGCAGTTCATTCACCAGACTTTCTGCAGAAGATCAATCTGTCCCTGATGGTTTTTTTTGGAGAGAAGTGGCTTCTTTGCTGCCCTTCTCGACACCAGGCGATCTTCCAATAGTCTTCGCCTCACTGTGCGTGCTGATGTGCTCACACCTGCCTGCTGCCATTCCTGAGCACGCTCTGCACTGGTGGCACTCCGATCCGGCAGCTGAATCCTCTATAGGAGACGATCCTGGCGCTTGCTGGACTTTCATGGATGCCATGAAGCTTTCTTAACAAGAATTGAACCTCTTGAACCTCCTTGAAGTTCTTGATGATCCTATAAATTGTTGATTTAGGTGCAATCTTATAATATCCTTTCCTGTGAGGCCATTTTTATGCAATGCAATGATGGCTGCATGTGTTTCTTTGCAGGTCACCATGGTTAACAGTGGAAGAACAATGATTTCAAACATCACCCTCCTTTTAACATGTCAGGTCTGCCATTCTAACCCAATCAGCCTGACATAATGATCTCCAGCCTTGTGCTCTTCAACATTCTCACCTGAGTTAACAAGACGACTGAAATGATCTCAGCAGGTCCTTTAATGACAGCAATGGAATGCAGTGGAAAGGTTTATTTGGGATAAGTTCATTTTCATCGCAAAGAAGAACTATGCAATTCATCTGATCGCTCTTCATAACATCCTGGAGTTTATGCAAATTGATATTATACAAACTTAAGCAGCAACTTTTCCAATTTCTAATATTTATGTAATTCTCAAAACTTTTGGCCACAACTGTACATATTTCAAGCTAATTATGTTATTTAAGAGACTTAGAAATGTCAGAAACCTTTAAGTCAAACGGTGTGATGATCACAGCGATGGCAGGCAGGTTCATATTAGTTACAGTCTGTAGAAACCACATAGTGTGAACCACATGTGGAAAAAAAATCCTAGTGCTGCTGTTTTGTTTTAGTGTTTTTTTACATTTCGTTCTTCTTTGTTCTTGTTTTTAGTGACTTTTGCTTATTTGATCATGTCCACAGCAGGTTGCAGAGTCCTGAAACCATCAACAAAATCTCCCATTTCTTTGGTTTTGTCACATTAACTTTTCACAGCTGAGAACAGGAACCATTTACAGAGCCGTCCTCAGCTGTGCATTCAGACTGATCCAGCCTCAGAGGATGGCTCTGTCACCTCAGGCTGAACTCTGTGCTGGTCCAAGCTGGTGTCTGAACTTTTGTCCATCGTACGTCCCAACAGAGATAATTCACTTTGAAATGAGGGAAGGCAGTATGCACAGCACTCATTCTGCAACAGGGATGATTTTCATAACTACATCCTGCCCTGTATTTGGACTAGTTCATTCCAGTCTGATGAAATTCATCTCTCATTAGCTTAATGCTTTGGCTCATGAAATCTAAAAATATCTGTAGTATGTTTTCTTTTATTTAATTTATGTTTTTGTCATGCAATAAAAAAAAAAAATCCTTTACAAAAAATACAAATATGAAGAGAAGCAAAACTCAATGAAAATTCAATGGATGTTTTGGCCTTACTTCATACCTTTGTGCACTAATGCAGTTTCTGTTTGTTTGTTTTTTCCTGAAGGACAAAAATAATCAAATATTTTCATAAGTCCAATTAACCAAATGTAAAAAAATATCAAAATACATTTGACCATTCCCTCTAAACTACTTACTAATGTAATGGTTTATCAATCACAGTATCAAGTATCACAAAGTATCAGTAGACAGGGGGACGGATGAGCTCCACACACACATAAACAGACACACATACTTTTAACCAGATCTATAAATAGCCTGGGCTGTTACCAAGTGGATGAAAGAATGGAGTTATTAATATTCAGGGTCTCACTATAATTTCCCCTCTAATCAAAAGACAGAATCTGCTTCTGAATCTGAATCATCACTGACCTGCGCACACACACACGCGCACACGCACACACAAATTAATACCAGTATACAGATTCACACGGTCACAGCACACACTATATATAAATATATATATACTCACACACACAGAAAACATTCACAGCATAAACACACACACACACACACACGCACACACACACACACAAATCATGATGCAAACACATGCAAACGAAAGAAAGTGTACACCTAGGTGTCACAACAGCACACAAATAAACCCACATGCTGACTTTGACTCGTCACAGTTCAGCTGAAGGGCTTCAGGGATGGAGGCAGCGAGGCTGCTAATGTTGGCGTCTTGGTTTATGGTTATTAAAATGCCTGGAAATGGCTGTAATGAAATAGTTGTGGATTAAAGTTTGGAACGTAATGCAGGAAGAAAGCATGACCGCTCTTTCATAATGGAACAAGGCCCAGAAGGCTCAGCAGATTATTGTTTTTTATTTAGTGCTCTAAATTAACAGCAGAGCCGCATGGTGGGTTTTACCACAGTCACTATTATATCGTTTATGTTTCGTAGCCTTGGTAAACAGATGTAGGGCGTGAGACAGAGTAACTGCCTTGCATTGGTGATTTTTTTAGCATCGTTTTTTTTTTTAATTTCTGTGGAGAAATCAGCAGCTCTGAGTTTAAGCATTTTAGAATTTATCTCTTCCTGACTTGAAATGACATGTTTATAAAGAAAATGTATGCATAGCCTGAGTTCCATCAGCCTGAGCTTCTGGTTCTAAAATAATAGTAGTGTCCACTTTCTTCTGTCTATTGGACACATAATGGAGGTGAAGGAGTAGATGGACCTGAGTGAAACGAACACCAACACACAGGTTAGTGGCAGAGCCTGATTTATTTGGGGGTGCTGGGGTACCCAGAGACTATTACTAAACAGGGGTGGAACAATACCATTCTCTATCTATTCCTGCCTTGTGAAAAGGTCAGGTATTTGCGTAACTGACGATGTGTTGTGTAAACAACTACTGGTAAAACGAAGAAAAAGCAGATAAATACCAACTCAGGTTTGTTTTCAGCCACAGCTGTTTATGCTTTCAAACTAATAGCTTTATGTGTCTGTGCGTCAGAGGGGCACTGGATCAGATTTAAAGCTCTGAGTGAACGTGAAGGGGAAATACACACAGCAAATACTAAAATACTGTATAGTACACAAGCATCTACAGCCATGAGAAAAACTAGATACACCTTTAGCGCTTCCTTCCTTCCTCACAGCTGAATTAAGAGGATACGTAGCAGCCAGGTGCTGCTAATCAAATGCACTTTGTTACCTGATCATCAGTGAATATTAGCACCCCAATAAAAGCAAAGGTTTTGACAGTTTACAGGTCTGGAGCATCCAGGTTTGTTAATACGATGCCAAGGAAGACATGAGCAGTGATATTAGAGAAGCAGTTCTTCGTGCTCATTAATCTGGGAAGGGTTGTAAGGCTGTTTCTACACAATTTAAAGTCTATTGTTCCACTGTGAGAAAGATTGGAAATCCTGGTAAATTAACACTAAGGTCAGGCTGTGCATTGCTGATTGAAAGTGCAGAAAACCCAGGGGCTACATGTCGAACTACAGGCGTCAGAATCTTAAAGGTTAAAGTTCATGACAAGACAATTAGAAAAAGACTGAACTGAAGTTTGAAGTTGGCTTGTTTGGAAAAGCTGCCAGCAGAAACATCTCTAAAAAGAGCACGAGTACCAAATAAAGATGTGTCTTTTTATATATTTTTCTCCACATTTTGCTGCCACAGGGGCTGGGCCCTGCAGCGATAAACGCCTCCATCTACCAAAGTATCAGAGGCCAACTGTCCAACAGCTAAAGCTTCACTCAAATCAGATCACGCAAGAGGATAATGATCCCAAACACAGTAAAAACAGAATGACTAAAGAAGTAAATGAGAAGAGATATTATCTAGCTGTGAATGGCTTCCTAAAACACATCATCTCATCTCATAGTGCACTTCTCCTCAAGTGGTGGTAAACAGTCCACTAGAGCCACCTCGGTATGTCTCCCTGGGCTTATTAGTATTTAACGTTAGGCTTCATAATGCAGAACAAAGTTAATCCTGGGATGTTAGATTTCTACATTATGTGCCCCTATATCCTTCCTATTGCTATTCCAGTCTCAAAGGCAAAATGTCACAGTAGTGTAACTGTATGAGAGGCAGCAGTGAAAGAGGTGGACGGCCCCTTCTCCAATAATGAGACGTAACTGCGTGCCTGTGTGAGTGCTCAAGAAGTTGCTCTTGGACCTACAGTGATTTTTCTGACACGTGGCATATCTCAGAGATGAATCTTCTCTCTGCTCCCCATAATGAGTCATTTCCTTTCAGCGCAGCCAGAGGGGAGGAGGTGAAGTTCACAGAATGCAAATGAAGAAGTGCACACAAGTAATTTAGGTGAAGGTTTCTCTTCCGTGCACCCAAATATGATGGTCAGACACTTTAAATATTCCAAAAGTGGTCTGCTGTGCGCTCATGGCTGCCACATCTCAGAACAGAGTATAGCATACATTTTATATAATGACATTTTAAACATGGCTTGTTTTTCAAATGTGTGCAAACATAGATGAGGATAGTAAACAGGGACCTGGTGGCTGTCATTGGTTTGGTCTGTCTGTGAATCTGTCCGAAGCTTTTTGGCTAAATGCAGCAAAGATAAAGCAGCTGTTATATATATATATATATGATTGGGGTTAAGGTTGGTTCTGTTTTGTAAGGAGTGTCTTGTATTTTTCTGACCGTTTTCACTGCCTTGGATGAAGGTATACAAGTGAAAAGTGAGACAAAATCAAAGGACGCTGGAGTCATTTGATTCAGGTCAACACACCTGAATCAAATAATTAGTTCCTTACCAGGCCTCTGGAGAACGTTAAGACATGTTTAGGAGGTAATTTAGCCATTTAAGTCAGCTGTGTTGGATCAAGGACACCTCAAAAACCTGCAGGACACCGGCCCTTGAGGCCTTCCCCCACCCCTGGTGTGGTCAGCAGAGTCAGTGGCTCTGTCCCAATTCAGGGTCTGCAGCCTTAAAGGCCGCATTTTATGGCCGATTACGTCACAGAGACGCGACGAAGGCTATCCCATTTCAAAGGCTGCTCGAAATGCGATCCTCAAATGCGCCCTTAATTTCCCTGAATTTTAAGGATGGGTCAGGTGTATCCTTTGTGGCCCAACCTATCCCAGAATTCATAGCACGGCGGTGGGTGTGGGTAATTATGCCAAAAAAAACGACTGAAGCGGGGCGGGCGAAGAGTAAACTGTTAAAAGTAAATAATAATAATATTCAGTGCAAGTGTTTAATAACGAAGAACATTAAAACATGACTGTTGGCCACATGTCGGTAAAGTCATGTGACATTAGTGATGTTTGTACTTTCAGCGTTAACTCGGTTTCAAAGCCTTTACATTAAAATCTACGCTGTTCAATAGTCGACCTTAATCATACAGAGAATGTGATGATTTTATGGATAATTAAAATCAGTCATATATCCACAAACACAACAAGCTGACAGTCAGTGAATGCTGCTCAATGTGCAGTCCTGAATATGACGGCACAAGCAGGATTCACTGCACTGTTAATGTTAGCTACGTTATATTGCTGCCTCTGTCAACATTGACCCCGTGGATTGAAACAGGGATCGTTTCCTGGTCTTCCTGAAGTCCACGATCAATTATTTGGTCTTTGCCACGTTGAGCTGCTTGCACCACATGACAAAAGAGTCGACCACAGCCCGGTACTCTGTCTCATCACACCTGCTGATGCATCCAACCACTGCAGAGTCATCAGAAAACTGCTGATGATGGAGGTCTCTGTGCAGTGGCTGAAGTCTGTGGTGGAGAGGGTGAAGAGGAAGGGGGAGAGGACGGTCCCTTGTGGTGCCTCTGTGTTGCTG
This sequence comes from Hemichromis elongatus, assembly GCA_015108515.1. Taxonomy (NCBI): domain Eukaryota; kingdom Metazoa; phylum Chordata; class Actinopteri; order Cichliformes; family Cichlidae; genus Hemichromis; species Hemichromis elongatus. Next base: position 6,227 of record VUQR01033133.1, read on the forward strand.
ATTACCTTGTCAGACACACAATGTTGAAGACACACATATTGTGGTCTTCCTGTCCGGTAATCAACAATCCAGGACACCAGAAAAGCATCCACCTGCATCGCTGTTAGCTTATCCCCCAGGAGGGTTGGCCTGATGGTGTTGGAAGCACTGGAAAAGTAAAAAAACATGAGCCTCACAGTGCTCGCCGGCTGGTCCAGATGGGTGCATCTCCCCTGAAACAGACTAACGTTGAAGAAAAGTCTTGGGAATAGCTGTCGTTCAGTTTTCCTGCCAAGAGATTCCAAACCAAAAAGTTAGAAACTCCAAACCAAAGCTTGGAGATCAAATCTTTTGGCCAGTGCCATCATAGCCGATCTTTACTACATTTGCTTAGATTTCATAAGCACAGCTGTAATAGTCAGGGGAGAAGTTGCAATTAAGATCTGTACAATTTTTGCCCATGACTGACTAGATTTTCTTTTTCATCAAAAATGTATTCAAATCAAGCGGTCGCGCAAGCAAGCCCCGCAATAGCCCTTTAATCAGCGAACGTCTAAGAATAATCCACCGAGGCCGGCACCTGGAACTCTCAGGTGCTTGTTATAATTGGAGGACTCTCAACATTAATAAAACTGCCCCTTAAGTAATCAGCAGACTGCCTTCTCAATCAAACACTGCAGAGCAAACACAAAGTATTGTTGTTAAATATCAAACGTTTGTCAGTGCGTGCAGACACCAGATTTTTCTGAAAATAATCAAGCAGAACATTTAAATGCAAACAACTCTGAACAGTAGCAACTGCACAACAGAAGCTCCACTGTGGTCCCCGTTTACTGATGAAGAAAATAAAAGCTGCCCATCCTCTTGTATCAATGGGGATAAAGATCGTCTTTTATAAATGTCACTGGCGTAATTCTTTCTGATGTTATCGTAATATAATTTAAGAGCTGACTTTAAAAGGACTTTGATTTGAGAAGCTTTGCAGTTCTGACATTATTCTCTAATTAGCCTGAGGTCATCACATGTGGTGCGAGGCACTGTCGGTGTGTGATGGCAGCTCTCTGACAGATTTTCCCCTGATTCTTTTATTTTATTCGATGATTTTTTGAAAAAATCAAAACAATTTTGACACCTGCTAAGTTTTCTGTGCTGGAGAAGTAGGAAAGTGTAAGACGGGGGGTCAGCTGTGTTCTTGTTTATGTCTTTGAATCACTTTTTTCTGTTTGTTTCTGACTCCCTCTCAGGCTCATTCTCTCTATCAAGCTTGAAATTCGACTTTAGGCTTTGCTCTGATTTGCATCTCATAAATACACAAAAAGTGAGTCAGCACTCCTACTGCAGAGAAGCACACACATCAGTGATTGGTAAGATCTCAGCCAGTTAGGATCTATGAATAATTAAGGCTCCGCCATATTTTATGTTGGTTCACTCTCAGGGGAAATCACTGGATTGGACGGCACTGCGACTCAACTTCCTTTTTCGTTCTCTTTAGTTCAAATCCTAAACTCTCACACAATTGATCTCCCCATCAAAAAAAAAAAATCATGAGTGCAGTCCTCCACCTGAGGCTGTGTAATGTTCAGAGCTTGCCCTCCTCACCAGTTGGCCCTTGGTCTACAGCTTTCCTGAGACTTGCTGTATCTGTATGTGGAAGTCGGAGCTTTACCATCTAATATCCTTCTCATAACAAATTATTAACAACTAAGGTATTTTAAAATGGCTGGAGTTTATTTACTTCTATTAATGCAACAGAGAAACTGTCAGTTTATTTTATTAAGTAATATAAAGAGTTGTCGGTGAGCAGTGTTGTATGTAACTTCAAGTGAATGCAGCACATGGGAGTTCTTTAGTTGCTGGCTCTTCAACAGATTGTCACCATAGGTTGAAATGAACAGTAACCTTGAACAGTAACTTTTGTCCTGATTTTTATTGATTTTTTTTTTTGGTCTGCATCAAGGCACAGGTACTGTACATGCCAGGACTCGCTAAAATGGGAACAATGATTCAGACGTGGAATATGACTCAATCCCAGGACTCATCCATGTGAACACAAACACCAGACTGTCAGGTCTGCCGGCCAACATGTAACGGTTATATAACAGGTGCTACACCAGAGTGTTCATCCTGGAGTGTTCAAACCTGAAAAATAAAGAAAGAAAATGTGACTGACCAACAAGTCTCTGAAAGAAATAACAGAACCTCTTCTGTTGTCTCTCAAACCATCAGTGCACATGAAAGGGAACAATGACGAAAAGGATTAGATTAGATAAAACTTTATTAATCCCTGTTTCCAGTAGCACAGCACCGACAGAAGTTGCATGTTATAGTTGGAAAACTATATAAAGGGAAGTGAGAGTGCGAATATAAGCATAAATATAGCATATGTAAACATATACACATATATAAATACAGATTAAAAATGTCTAAAATATCCATGTTCAGTCAGGTTTGAAAAGTACTTTTATTTTACTGTCTTTGCCAGACCGACCTCGAGTGCCAAGTTTTAATGTCTTAGAGCAGGTGTGTGAAACCCACACCTGAATAAAATTATGGTCATTAGCCAGACTACAGAACCTGAACGCATGCTTAGGTGGCAACCGGTCACAGCAGATGGCCCCGCCCTTCCCTGAGCCTGGTTCTGCCGGAGATTTCTTCCTGTTCAAAGGGAGTTTTTCCTTCCCACTGTCGCCAAAGTGATTGCTCAAAGGGGGTCATATGACTGTTGGGTTTTTCTTTGTATGTATTATTGTAGGATCTACTGTACAACATAAAGCACCTTGAGGCGACTGTTGTGTAATTTGGCGCTATATAAAAAAAACTGAATTGAACTGAACCCCTGACCCTACTCAAGTAAATTTAAATCGTGTTTTTGACTGACCTAGAGTAAATTGTAAACATTATTTCTTCACCAGGGGACTTGGCTAAATCTATACGCATTGAAGCAGGTGGATGATCTTTGACAGGTTTCAGGTGTACTCATGCCAGTGTGTGCTACGATTTAAGAATGCAGACTAGACGCAAAATGCCTTTGCGATGAGCCATCCATTAGGTAGGGTTACAGGTTCGACAGTGCCAGGTGTAGTCATACTTGTTGTTAAATTGTTAGATTTTAAGCCTAGTATTACTCATCGGTATGTTCAAACATACTGCTAGGTTTTACTAGAAACCCTGCTATTTACCCACAAGCCCCAGGGTCAACAAGCCGCTGCCCTGATGAAGTTTCTCCACTCACTCTTGTTTTATAACAGCATAAGATGAAAGACAATATATTCATGTTCGCTTTAACAACAAGGCATAATGAGCTTTTTGTGTGCATATCAACACTGTGAAACTGGTGAGCTTACATTCTGTACTTGGAAGTGAAAATAACATGTGCTTAATGTCTTTTAGTGTTTTATTTTTCTTTTATTATCATCAGCTGCAGAGTCAGAGGCTCGCCGAAGGGAAATGTTTTCACAGGAAGAAATTTCTCCAGCACGAATCTAACCTGCTGCTTCAAATTTCTTTATAACCCAGCCAATCAATTTGATAACACTGCCAGCTCCTCTATGTGTATGTAAATATGTCACAGAGTGTTTACCACCAGGGCTAAGCTTTTCGTATTAGTACTGATATGGTACTCGGCATTCTTTATAGCAGTGCCAACGGCTGGCTAGAACAGAGCCGACACGTCTGCGTCTGTGTAAATCTTATCACCATTTGCCATAGGGCCAAACGTAGCACATTAGAATTGATGCTCCACAATAACGGCATTCATCGTTGTGGTGGTTTCCAAATACTGCAAATCAGAGAACAGAGGAAGTGTGGCAGAGCAGCAGGTGGGAGACAAATAAATAAAGACAGACGAAGGTGGTAATCAGTGCAGAAGGTAACAAGGATATTAGAAAACAGAAAAACCTGAAGAATACAAAGAAAGATTTAGGAGGTGGTCCAACAGGAAGACCACGTGTTAGAGATAAAAGATGAATGAAGGGAGGTTGAATGGAAGTGAAGGGTCAAGCTGACCTCCAGGTTCCAACACCTTAAATAAGAGCTCAGCTCCAGGATTATGTCTTTGGTGTGAGCCGGCACGAGTGAGCCATCCTCCACGGTCATAACTGCGCTGGGTGGGAAAGACAAGAATATTTAGTTGGGTAAAATCAGGCCTTTAAATGTGCAGTTGTTTAAAAAAAACATTCTAATCATAAATAGATATTAATCTGTGTGTAAATAAATGTTTCCAACAAATGAATTCATTCTCATGAACTCAGAATTGAACCATTAATTGCACATAGGAGGACACACCGGTTAGCAAGATCTGCAGATTTGCCCCGCCATCTAAAAGACAGTGGAAGGAAACAGCATCACCATGCCACCGAATTTTATTCATCATGCACTTTATGTCCCCAGTCGCTATACATTATGTTATAAAAACATTATTTTAGCTTAAAGACGGACCTGAGTGAGAGAAACATTTCGAACCTTCATTAGAAGAGAAACAAATAAGAGCTTGTCAGTTCCAACTGATGTCACTCCAACAACACAGCCACACGCCTTTGCACATTTGTGTCTGTGAGCCAAGAAACATCCTACAGTGCAAAGCGCTCTCAGGCTGACATCCTGTCTTACTGTGTTCATGCTCAGCTCCATTGTCCAATTTAGTGGCAGGATCAGCGCCATCCGCAGGAAACCTGGTTTTCTATACTGCAAAGAGAACTCGGACAGATGGGAAACGTCACGTGAGGTGGAAAGATCAATAAAAGTTAAGCAGAGTGCTACCCCCACAACAATGTGTCAGTCTGGAACCACATTTAGAGGCTACAATTTTCAGCTGTGCTTTATGCAGAAGCTCATTGTGAATTATCAGTCGGGAGTTTTGTGTTGTTTTTGTTAGTCTTGCTCAAGGACACATGGCAGGTACGAGGCTGACAGTGAGATCTGCTGGGTACAGGAGCCTCTCTTTACCCGACACTCTGCCTTTTGTGCTTGTTTCATTTCAGAACTCGGCTGTAAAAGTGTCAGCTTTTAGAAAACATATCCTGCCATCTCTTACAAATGACTGCAGGCAAGGAAGCAGAGCACAACAGGCTGTCTGTTAAAGTTTAGTCATTTTAAAGTAATAAGCATGATTTTTTTTTCTACTCTGATACCAGCTAGTGTAACAATTACATTTCCTGATTAAACATGAAAGCTTTAACGTTGTATTCTCTAAATATCAGGATCCTTTAAACACACAAAGACAGTGGATAGAGGAAAACTACAGTGATGAATACAAGGACAAGCCTCTAAATTATTTAAAGTTCGAGTAATCCTAACTGTCTTACTTCATGGTAGAATTAAATTAATCCAACAGAACATCAAGTTCACATGCTTGTCAAAGTTCTTCAGATCTGATCTAAGACCTGTAGTTAATAGGCTTCTCAATCTCATCATTGAGCTCATAGCATATAGTTCCTCCAACGTATTTTGGATCATGTTCCAGCCAACACTGAGAGAAAAACCCGATCAGATGCTGAACCACATCATCCGTCTACCCTTTGAAAGTAAACGTTCTCCTTTAAACTCCTTCTCACCTGTGAGTTCTTCATATGAGACACATATTACGTGTTTGAGAGTGATCAAAAGTTTTAATCCAAGAGTAGACTGTGCAGTACATCCAGGGATTGCAGCTGGAGAGTAGCTGGTGCCTAAATCGGTGACAGGGAACTGTAGGTGCTTTCCTATCTGAGTTCCATCATTATATATACGGTCATCATTGCTTGTAGTGATTGGTAATTGGTAATAACCCTAATCCCAACATGTTCTTAGCACTGATGCGGACGTCTGCTAAGCAAGGTTTTGTAGTTTGAGGGTGATCTCAGTTAGAGGAGGCAGACAACAAAGAAGCGAGCCCAGGGACCTTTGGCTGCCACATAGGAGATCAAACAGACAGCAGTCCTGGCACTGCTAGAGCTGGGAATACATGAATACATATACTGGTTGTGGATCGATGGATGAAAGGGTGGGAGGGGGTGGGTTTGGAGATGTATGGACAGGCAACCCTTATCAGGATAAGCTAACAAAAAGCAGTCGATACTAAAATATGATAAGACCTGACCCACATGATAATCAAAGCCCACAGCAACAGTGACATACGGCTTCATGTGGACATGTTCATGGCAAACGTTTGTGCTCGTCCCATCTGAAAGGTTACATTCTTTTAACACGTTTCTCTGTGTTATGAATTCTCTGCTATACTACTTATATGATTAATATGTTTGTTTCAAACCCAGTTCAAGCAATTAAACCATAAACTGAATAATCTTTAAAAATTGTTTTTGTTTTTTTTATATGTGGATTGACCATATTTATAGTTATTAGCTAATGCAAACAAGTTGTGCTAAAAAGGCGTATCCACAGAATATATTGGTGCATTGCAGAGACAGATAACTGCTAATTAGTACAAAATAACATTCAAATAACGCACCAGAATATCACCTGCCACCACTGGAGCTCAGACTGTTTGGGTGTGCTGTTAGTACAATTAACTGCAAAACAAGTTGCATTATTTTATAAGGCTAAGGAGACTAATTAAAATTGCAGAATGACAGCACAAACATGGCAGAAAGGTCCAGTTGTGACTGACATAAACTGAAGCAAAGTTCAACAGACAGCTAGCAGCAGCAGTACTCAACTTTAAGCCTTTAACATTTAAACAGTTAAGTTAAAAAAAAATCCCCTCCACACATTTAATATGATGCTGTGAATTTGCTGTAGAGTTAATGCTGTAAGCATGTTGAAATCTGCTGTAATGTTGGGCTTTTTAACATGAGTGTTTTATGAGAACAGACTCTTTTTGGCAGTTTGGGGCCTCCATGGATACTTTCCAGCTTCACAGCAACTCTAAAAAAGTTTTTAACTTCCTATAATCATCTTGGATGCTGGGGCTACGTGTGCGGGCCCCGTTTGGAGCAGATCAGTAGGCTTCACAGCTGTACTACTTCGACGCACTGAACTGGACCACTCCACTGTGTGCTGCTGGCAGCTTTTGCAAGATTTTTTATGGATTATGTTGTTAGAAATGTGCATTGGCATGAGATACAGACACTCTTTGGAGTGTCTGTATCTCTTAGTTAGTTTAGTTTTGATAATCGTGTGTTATTTGTGCATTGTGTTTATAAACGGAGCTAGCTAACCATGCTAGCTAGCATTAGCTGATAAATTAGCATGCCAATCTTTTATCCAAATCTGTTTATTTCTGCCTTTAAAGCACCAGCGTGGTGGGTGCCAAAATGTCACAGTTGGTTTGTGTATTCATCAAAATGACACTCGGTCAGCAAAGCCCACATTCATTTTAATGTTAAATATGTTTGCAGCTGTGTGGGAACATGATGCAGTCTGTATTTGCCACACATGACAACACCTAGGAGGTGTGGACGCTGGCGCGTTTGGCTGCCGCTGCTCCCCTCTGTTTACAGTCTATACTTACGGCTTAGTATAGTTACAAAAGTTTGTTTGTTTGCTTTTATTCTCT